>PVKM010028057.1:0-18488 GCA_004027735.1 Carollia perspicillata
GGTTCACTCTATCTTTCATTTCCCAACAAGTTTCTAGGAAACTCTAAGTGGGTCCCAAGAGCTGTGAGTTAAAAAGACCCTGTGGCTTGGCCTCACAAGCCCACATGCAAAATTCTCATGAACACTTCTCGGGTATCTAATCGCCTGTTTATGTCAAGGAACCCCAGCATTCTAGAGAACAGCACTCATGTCGGGAAACTTCTGAAAAGATGGCGCCCACAGCTGCCAGCCTCCTGCTGGGTGGTGAGCCCCACACTGGCAGGAGCTCCACCTGCCTGCCGGTCCCTGCACCAGGGCAAGCAAGGCTCAGATGCCTTTGAAAGCCAATAGGTGAGAACCAACTGAAAAGGGAGACAAAGAAAGTTCAGAGGGAAGACAGTACTAATAGTCTTTTTCAGTCACTATAATAGTTTTCATCTGAAGTGTTTTAGAAATGTTTAAAATTATAATTTGTAGGTGAACAAAACATCTTTATGGGAAATTAGGGACACTGTAGGCGGCTGCATCAGGGGCACAAACTTAACAGTTAAGGGTTTAATATGAAAACAAACACCCTACCATTTACTCTTTCAATAGCTCTCCATGAAGTAAAATTCATGATATAAAGCAAATTTAATATATTAAGAGTCAAAATTTTCCCAGTTTAGACTTCTCATTATAACATATAACATGTATTACCATATTTTGCCATGTATAATGTGCACCCATGTTTTCCTATGTTTTTGTGTGTGTTATACATGGGATTGCACCCATGGTATGTAATCATTATATCCATGTATAATGTGCATCTTTAGTTCTTCCCTAAAAAATTTGGGCAAAAAGTGTGTTTTATACACACTAAAATACAGTAAGTGGAATATATTCTTGACCATGTAAATCACCAGCCTGGTATTTAAAGCCTGTTTGAACTCTTTTGCTTGGTAGTCAGGGGGATGCGAGTTCAAATCCAAGCTCTACTTCTTACTAGGGTTATGACACCACCATAGTTATTTAGCTCTCACTTAATCTTATTTTTTTTCCATCTATAAAACAGGCACAGTGATATCTCTGCTTCTTGGAGTTATTTTGATGATTAAATCAGACTAACAGTAGTTGCTCAGTTAATGCATACTACTATATTGTCCGATATTTAGAATTCTGATCACTAACTAGAATAGAAATACCATGAGTTGTTCAAAAATTAAGTTTTTGAAACAACTTTAGGAAAATTGAGCTTTATAGCACAATTTACAGTTAGGGCAGGGTCCTATTCTATATTAGCTGAAAAGATGCAAAGTTTTCATGAAAAGTTATGTATTTATGCCACCTTCAAGCTAGTTTCTAGTTCACATCATGTGTTATTTTTGTCTCCCGTCTTTTTTCTTCCTCTCCCTCACTCGTTCTTTCTGGTCTGCCTTCACATTTCTTACTGACCCAATGCATAGGATCTGCCAACCCTCATCCTCTCGCGAGGCTGGCGATCCATTTTCTCTAGTTGATGCCCTTCAACCAACGTCCATGTCAGAAACCTCTGGATTTGAGCGAAACGACCTCACTTTCCTCCACGTGGAAACCTGAGTTTGGTGAGTCAGTGGGAAGGGTAAACTCGGTGGAATGCAATTCTTTCTTCTTCCTGCCATGAGCTCTGGGTCACAGGCACAGCAGACGGCAGTGCGAAATAGGACATGGGCCTCTCAACAATGCAAAACTCATTCTCCAAAAATGAATTGCACATGTTCCCCAATAATTTAAGAGCTATTTTTACACATCAGTCTCAACTCAGTCTTGTAATACAAGATGGACACACCTGGTTTTTCAGAAAACAGAAAGATGGAGATCGGTATAAATGAAGATTTTTTTAAAGATTTTATTTATTTACTTTTAGAGGGGAAGGGAAGGAGAGAGGGAGAGAAATATCAATGTATGGTTGCCTCTTGTGCGTCCCCTGCTGGGAACTGGCCTGCAACCCAGGCATGTGCCCTGACTGGGAATCGAACCGCGATCGTTTAGCTCGCAGGCCCGCACTCAATCCACTGAGCTACGCCAGCCAGGGCTAAATGAAGATATTTTATAAGCCCAGAGATTGAATTCAGTGGGTCTGTGTCATATATTACTGAAAGTTAGCAATTACGCTAAAGAAAATCACACATTTGTCCCACTTAGAGAGGGTCTGTAGAAGCTCTCAGGGTCTGAGTCTAGAGCTGAGTCTGACCTATTAATTAATACGTGTGAGCTGAACCTCAAGTTAACTGGGCTGTCCTGGCGCTCCAATGATCTTTTAGTCCAGGTACCATAATACCCTTATTTATTCGTGTGAATCTTCATGCCTATTCTTGACTCTATGCTGGAACCTGAGGGAAAAGAGCCAAGAAGACCTGGTCTCTGCTCACAAGGTGCTTACATTCTGCTTGCATCACAAGCCTCGCAAACTTTGGGCAATTAGAGAAGAACAAGTGAGAAGCACTCTAAGGATGAAAGGATCACACAGAGAGCTCTGCGAACTAAGCAGCAGGAGAAGAATTTACGGACAAAGTACAACTTAGGTGGGACTTGACGGTGGTTGGACTGAGAAGAAAAAGGGCAACAGAGAGCCAATCCCAGGTTCGAGAACTCCATGAGGAAGTAGGTCCCAGAACAGTAGGGAAGATGGGTGGAAAAGAAGGCCGGGGAGAGTTTTGACTCGAATAGGATAGACACAGCCTTGGGGTCTCTGATGGGTTTTTCAGCAAGGGAATCACAGAGCACCCTTAATTCAACACAAAGGAATTGAACAGCACTTTGGGCAAACCATTCTGCCTGGAGCTGTTAGGAAAAAAAGAAGAGTGTCTCAAACTCTTTGCTCTAGAAAAGCTTAGAACTCCTCGGAGCCTCTTCAGGTAGTCTGGTTTCAGAAAGATGTATTGGAATAGATGTATGTATTTTAAAAGATCCCTTCGGCAAGGTTTGGGAGGAAGTTTTGTTCTTGAGTTAAATGTAAACTCTCTTTAAAGCCTTCATTAAACATGATTCTTCTCCGCTCTGGTTTCAAGTCCACTTAAAAATCAATCACAGCATTGATCAGCACAAAAGTATCTGCGGTTCACAAAAAGGTCTTCAAAGACTCACATTTAATTCTGTCAATCTTTGGAGTTTGTGACATGAATTCTGAGGGTAGATATAATTTCTGGATTTATATCCTCTTAGCCCAGTAGCTCTCTCTTTTTTTTTTTAAGGGAGTTTAAGATGCTCATTCTGATTCTGTCTCTGACCTGCTGGGATCTCTTACCGAAGCAGACACTGACTCTGTTGTTTTCACTTGGGATGCCTCCCATCGTAGTCCTTGTCAAGACTGGACAAGCAACTGGCTGTGTTTATCTTTCTGCTAGCTTCCAAAGTTATGTTGCTGATATTGAAATGTCAGCTCTTTGACCTTTGGATGCACAGCGGGGCCTCAGAGGACCTTCCCAGTATTTGAGAACAAGTTGTGAGAATTTGGTAGTGGGAAGAAACATTGTTTGCAGTTTAACAGCCTTTGGGGTCAGTGTGGTACTTTTTAAACAGCACTCTGTGTTCTTGGAGGTTTCGTTGAGCAAAGTTAAAGTATAATACAGGGTAATGAATTATTCCTGCAATTCACTGAATTTTCCGTGATTAGAGGTCTGAAAATAAGCTGTTTTCCGTGAGCTATTAAATTTTGGGGCTCCTTAGGTACACGGATTTGGGAAAGCGCCTTCGGAATTGCTCTTTATACACTAATGAGAACTCTCGGGAGTTTTCTGGGGAATGCCCAGGACTCTGGACAGTATTATTCCGGTAACGCCTCGATGAATGAGAAAACTTTTCACATCCCCACAAACTTGAACTAATTGAAATGAACACTGTTGTAGCTGAGTAAAAGGCACATGCACTTTAAAAATAGTGATTAGCAGAATTTATATTCCAGCATAAAAATGAATCTGGTCAAGGAAATGAGGCTTATCAGGTCTTTCCACTTGCTTAACAAATCTTGTCTAAATTAATAATCACTGATATTTTTATGAAACAGTGTCATTCTCAGCACAGGTCTCTGCTTTCTGCATTATGGCCACCTTTATACAGGCTTCCCTCAGAGTGAGAGGACTTCAAAGGTCTTCACAGTACTCCTCAAATAGTCACAAGAGGCAGCAGAGGGAAATCAATAAAGACCCAACTTAGTCTGCCCTGAAGAATTCTGGCAATTGACATAAAAGTAATATGAGTATCTGGAGAAGAAAATGCAAATGCCTTATAATTACAGAGAACCCAAACTACATGAATTATCAGAGAAGACGCTGAATTGGAGGAACAGGCTTTATGACTTTAAATGTCTGTCAGTAGCCCCGGCCAGTGTGGCTCAGTTGGTTGGAGTGTCATCCCATAAAACAAAGGTTTGCGGGTTCGATTCTTGGTCAGCGTACCTGCCTGGGTTGCGGGTTCCATCCCTGTGGGTGGACGTGCAGGAGGCAGCCCACCCATGTTTCCCTCTTACATCGATGCTTCTCTCCCTCAGCTCCACGCTCTCTGAAATCAAAAAGCATGTCCTCGGGTGAGGATATTTTTTTAAAGTCTCTCATTAAGCAAAACAAACAAACAACACTGCTCATAGACAGACAACAGTATGGTGATTACCAGAAGGGAAAAAGGGGGAGGGGAGAGGTAGAAGTGGGTGCAGGGATGAACGGTGGAAGAAGGAGTTGGCACTTGGGTTGGTGAGCACACAGTACAATACACAGATGGTGGGCTACAGAACTGGACCCCGAAACCTATACAATTTGAGTAACCAGTCTCTTATCAGATTAAAGTTAACACAATTAGAGTTTCCTATATCCACTAAGGCCCAATTTTTTAAAAAAAAACCTTAAACATGGAACAATGTCAAACTTATTTGTCCATTGTCATAAAAGCAATTTGAAGCCAAAGTACATTTCTGCTATAATTTTGTTTTCTTCAGAAAAAGTAATAACCTTGCATTCGAAGTTTGGAGCTCTTTTTGCAATCAAGAACTTTTCTGTGGTCCAAGATTATTTATTTATCGCAATGAGTTATCCATTCAACATGATCTTCAGACTCTTCCAATTATTTTAGCCTGGTTACATAGCCTTTTAGGACTCCAGTGATAAAACAACTCTTGAGACTAAAAACACCAGGTTTTTCTCCAATGAAATGTATGTGCGAGAGAAGCCCCATTGGGTTCTCCTGGTTCCAAAATAAAACACGGAGCAAGTAGAACAAGTGCCTGCCCGTACATTACGGAGGGAGTAACTGTGAGAGGAGTCAGAGTAAACTGAGTCAGTGGGAGGACCCCAGCAAATGTGGCGGCGTCTTCAAACGCGATCAAAGTGTATGGTGCATCTGTGGAAACGTATATGTACTCTTTCTAAAATATCTTTTAGATATTGTAGATATCAGTTGTTCTAACACTCAGAGCAGTCTTTAAAATATAAGTCACATGCCATTGTCCAAGTTTAACAGATGAATAAACTGAGGCCCAGGGAAACAGGATGATTTGCTTAAGATCATGGATTTAAAGGACTCAGAATTAGAATCTTGGCTTTCCAAGTTCTGAGTCAGAATTTTTCCTGTAATCTCACATAGGTGTTGTATGTATCATATACCTACATTTTCACCTCCCAAGAGGAAGGCGCTGGTGGCATCAGGGCAGTCTGCACCCTCAGAGCATGTGCGTGTGTGAAAGAAAAGCCCATGTACCCAGAGCCTTTCTTTGAAGAAGCCTGGTAAGCATCAACTGTTCGCTCTTACATTTATTTTCCCTGAGACCTGCTCTATGTATGGGTCCACCTTTAACAGAACCACACTCTCAGATCATCTAAGTCAAATTCCAATGTTTATTGTAGCTTTCGGTTTGGTGTCTGACATGTGAAATATGGCCCCGCCTTTATTTGGAGCTATTGGGAAGTTTGCTTTCAGCTGAGATTCTATACCTTTTATACTGTAGAATTAAACATGGCTGTAAAGTTATCAGTGCTTATTTTAAAGTGGATTTTAGGTGTTGTGGCTAGCTGCCCTCTTTCTTTTATTTAACGGCAGAGATGCCAGGCACACAAGAAAGTAAGAGTTGATTTTGTGGCAGTAAATAGGAAACTTTTCAAAACACCACAGACCATGTAAATTATGGGTAATTACTGCTAGTTATTTTTTCCAACATACACAGTCCTAAGAGCTGTGCACTATATGTAAGCTGGGTACTCAATAACAATGTGTAGGTTGGGTGAGAAAGTGCATATGCTCAGAAATTGTCCAGAAGAATGAGATACTTACAATAAGCACTGAAAGAAGTAAAGGAAACATGTAGGGAATGATTGATATGAAGTGAAAAGGAGCAGCCAAGCAGAGAAGGACAGATATGTCCAATAAAACAAGCCATTTACCTTGCAAGTAGTGCTGGGAGATAAATGCTACATTTCCTATGAGGGAAAATCTTTTACAATAATGGCACAGCCAGGAGTTCTCAGGGCCTAGTTTAATGCCTGAAGTATACTAGGTGTTTAATGGACCCCAAATCTCCAACAGTTAAAGCACAAGATGCTTAATAAATATTCGTCCAGTAAATGAATTGCTGCTTAGGAGGCTAGGTCACAGTCACATCCCTCCTAATTGCATTTTCAAAATCATACCATTTCCAGTAAGAAGGTGGCCTGTGTCTAACCCTTCAGCCAGCACTGGGGAAACCTTTGAGAAGTTCTGGCCTGGTGGGCTGCCCTGCTCCATGTATAGGAGCTCTTCAATCACCCGTCCCTACAAAAATCCATTCGAAAGTAGCCTTTTCACCAAGCGATCTTCCCTTACCTGGTCATTGTATGATCGTAGCTGACATTTACGGGACACTCACTCCATGTCAGCATGTCCTCCATGTCCCGCTCACAGAATCTCAGGCTCCGTCTTAGCCTTCAGAACCAGGTCCCCAGGTTTGAGAAACACTAAATTAATTCATCTCATTCCTGCGACAGCTCTGGGAAATGAAATGGTTCTAACCTTCATATTAAAGAGGGGAAAAGAGAGGCACTGAAAAGTGGAGTTGCACAGATAAGGACGCACAGCTAGAAGGGGTCAGAGCCAGGGTTCAGACCCAGTGGGGCTGGCACCAATCTTACCCGCCATCCTATTTTCCCTTCTGATGGCACCACCGCCAGCTGCACCTCCAAGTCTCTAGCAGTGAAAGCACAAAAGGGGGACAATTACACCTTTCAACACAAAATGTGAAGAGCAACCTAAGTCTGCTTGTAGCACAGGGGACACTGGCTTTGGAACCTGACAAATCCGGGCTTTGCCCCCTTATTACCCACTGGATCTGGACCTTGTACCAGTCATTCATTTTATTAGTGTCCTCATCTGTCACATTGGGCTACAGTTGGGCAGACTGTAGTAAGAATTTAAGTTAATGTGCCAAGTGGGGCAAAAGTAGGTTTGCAGCTGTTCTTATAAAAAGTAATACAAAAATTAATAAATAATGCAAGAACAAATCCTGTTTCTTGTACTCACAATTGTAAACCCCTAATACTTCTGCCCCACCCTCTATTCAGATTATTTTGGAAAGTATCTGGCAGCCCGTACGCTCTTAGTAAATGGTAATTCTAATGAAGGGGGTTTGCAATTTTGTATTTGTTATAAGTAGGTTGAAAAATTTATTTGAATATCTTTTAGAGAAGTTCTAATGCCCTGAGTAAATATCCAAACAAAACCTGTACTTACTTTCCTAATCATTTTAGCTAAAAGACAAGCAATTTTTAAATGTTTCACAGCTCTGGTAATTATAAAGGCTTAACCTAGTCATTTTGGAGGTGTAATGGAGAACTAGTTGTCTTGCAGGAACACGGCGAGTACAACCAAGTTTCACGTGAATTGATTTCCAGAGAAGCTCCGGAACTCTGGTTCAATCATGAGATGGGCCTGATGATCCTCAGGTTTTACCTTCTTTTCCTAGCCTTGAACAAGGATGACTTAAGGGAGTATTTCAGCCAGGTCCAGAATCATTCTGGGACATCACCAATGTTAATTCCACACCTAAATGATGACTAGGAGCCAACATATGCGACTTCATTGGAACTTCAGAGCAGTAGAAAGCAGAGCAAACTCGTCTTCCCTTTCCCTTTGGTCTCCCATTTCATCAGAAAAGAGGTTAAGTGTACCCATCGAACTTTGAATTTTCACAGTTTGGTTATAAACCGTTTCCTTATTCGCTCGTGGCGATCGTCTCTGAAACCGCAATGCAGGTATCATACCTACCATCATAGCCCCGCCTCTCCTCTGTTCTCCATGGAAATCCGTCTTCCTGCTGAGCACAGCGGAGGGACAGAAAAATCAGCTCTTCGGAGCCAACAGGAAGGAAGCCTGAGTCCTTAATTCAGTTTTCAGAGCCCTGGCAGCACGTTAAGGTAATTGGCCCAGTTTAAAGCACATAATCTATTTTTCTTTATCTCCCAACTATTTCCCAGTACTATTAGGTTCTTACACCTAGGGTTTCTGAGAACTAAAGCAATTATATTAATGTTGTCAATCACTGCTGCCAGACTGATCAATAAAAACAGTGTTAACCCTACTAATTAATTGCTAGCAATCACCTAACTAACTTGAAGAAACCATTAGTTGCACAAAAGTGAATAAGGAAATGCTCTGATGTTTGCAATGTGCTCTTTGAAAAACAGTAGATTTCAATTCCTCTCTCAAATAGAATAGTTCAGCTCAAAGTGAAAAACTATTTGGTTTTAGATGTGAATAAAAGTTTTTATTGCAATTCTCATTCAAGGCTGCTGACAGTAAATAAAGCAGAAATGTTCATGGGCAGATGTGCTATTTGCCAAGACAGAGTCTGGCCAAGGTGCCCCCATCTCAGACCCCATCGTGACTACGTGGTCACCTGGATCTCCCTGATTGAGGAGTTTCTAGTTTAACAAAAGCCAAATGGGCTTCTTTGCTTGGAATTTTTGGAAAACAAAGGAATCATTTAAATACTCTTTTTGATGAATCTTATTGACATTATTTAAAATTAAATATTGAGCCCTAGCCAGTGTGCCTCAGTTGGGTGGAACGTTGTCCCATAAACCTAAAGTTCTCAGGTTCAAGTCCTGGTCAGGGCCCATGCCTGGGTTGCGGGTGTGGTCCCCATCCCGGGAACAAGCCAGGCAACCCATGGATGTTTCTCACGGCTTTGTTTTCTCTCCCTCTCTCTCCCCACTCTCTCTCTAAAATCAACGATCATGTCCTCCAGAGAGGATAAAAAAATTAAAATTTTCTCTATGTGCAAATGCAAACTGTCATGAGTTTTTTACTCAGGTTGAAGCACTACTTGGGGAACAACCTTGGTTTCTCTACTGAAATTGTCAGTAAAGCTATTTATGTCAGGAGCTTATTTTCCTGGACCTGTAGGCAATGTGAAATTTACATGGTATCTCTACTGTGGCAATTTTTTTACTTTAAAAAAATTATTGGAGGAGCGAGTTAAAATGCTGATTCCCTGGCTAACTCACCAGCTCAGTAGGCCAGGTGTGGGGAACAAGAACCTGCATTTGACTGTGGGCCGCACTCTGAGAATCATGGTTATGAAAATGAATCGAGAACCAGCCCCTCGGAATCTTATCAAATCCTGAACTCCAAGTTCGGAGCTCCTTGGACCATTAGACTCCAAGTCACTGAGGATGACAGGGGGGTGGCCAGTCCTTCTGGAGTTTTGGACATCATATAGGGAGGGGAGCTGTTATAGTAGTAATAACCACTTAAACGTGGAGGACTCCTGTATCAATGTTAACTTGGTGGCCGCATGCACAGCAGGCCTCTGGCACTTGTGGAATTAACATTTGCAGTTTCAGCAGTTTGCAAATGATTTCATGGATATCTCAAATATTCATTTGTAACTTTGCGAAGATAGGAAATTGAATCCAGGTTCTGGGCTGCTGGTGTAAGCTAGGAGGTAATCGAAGTCCCCAACCAACATCTACATCCTAACAGCTTTATGCTGTCCTCTGTTCTCACAAACTAAGTCTTCTAAAGTGATAAAAAAAAATTTTCAGTATCTACAATAGGGTGAAATTAGCTTGTTTTTATTTTCTTTTGTTTTCATTAAATGATTGTGAAATGAAAGCCAATTCTTTGTGCAATGATGCCATATAGCAATCTAGACTTTATGAAGTTCTCAGGATCTGGTCCTTGTGAGTTGTTTTTGTATCAGTGTCATAGAGGAGCACAATAGTGACAAAGTGACTATGGAGTTTTAATTCTCCTGAGAGGGAATCGTAATTAAAAAGTAATGTAAAATTACGGAAAAAATGGGTTTCTCAACTGCCTTTTAAATATGCTCTGTATGATCACAGTGATATTATTAATTGTCAGGGGTGGAAAAGCAGAGTTTGAATAATTTTATTTTCTTTTCTTCTCCACAATTTAAAACCAGAGTACCCTGCTGGTTCTTTTCATGAATTAGAAATTATGACACTTGGAGTAGGCATTAGGGAGCAGACAAAAAAGGAGAACGCTGGCAAGTGCACTGTCCTTACATGCCCGTGGTGAACCCCTTCTGTCTTTCTCCCACTGTGGGAAATGTGGCCTAGTCTAGTTTTACCTGAAAATTCATTTAAAAGCTATTTTTAATGAACACATGAATGAATGAATGAATATTTTTAGAGAGAGAGGAAGGGAGAGATAATGCGAGGGAGAAAAGCATTGATTTTTTGCCTTCCATATGCACCCCTACTGGGGTCTGAGTCTGCAACCTAGGATTGTGCCCTGACTGGGAATCGAACTGGTAACCTTTTGGTTTATAGTATGGTGCCCAATCAACTGAGCCACACTGGCTAGGGCTAAAAACTATTTTTGACTGCCTATTATGTTCAAAGGATTGAATGAGCTACCAAATCATTCCTCAGAGAGTTTACAGTAGGAGAAGAAGGCATGGACATAATTGATTAAAACCCAGGGCAGAAGGCAGAGGTGTTATTATTGATAAAAATGCAAGACAATCAGGAGGGCTTAGCTAAGAGTCAGTGAGAATGGACATGGCCCCAGTCACACACATGCCAGCTGTCAACAAGGGCTCCACTGTGTAAGTGCATGTCAGCTGAATGTTCATGCCATAGAAGAAGGACAGACCATGAAGTCACACAAGAAAATTTCCTTCTGGTTGAGGGGGATCAGGGAGAAATTTTTTGTTTAGCCTCACAAGAAGACATGTTTTTCATTGCTTTGAGAGAGAGAGAGAGAGAGAGAGAGAGATCTATGCAAGAGAGAAGCATCCATTGGTTGCTTCTTATATGTGCCTGGACCAGGATTGTATACATCTACACTGGGGATCACAAGTGCCTGTACCTGTACCAGGGATTGAACCTGCAACCTAGTCATGTGGGAATCAAATCCACAACCCTTCGGTTATGGAATGACACTCCAACCAACTGAGCCACACCAGCCAGGGCCAGGGAGAAATATTTTGAAGAATGGAGGGCATTTAAATAAAAATTAGTTACAGGATACTGATTGAAACAGAAAAAGGCATGAATTCAGAAGAGTTCTAGAAATTTCCAGGGCCAGCTGAGTATTTAAGCTTAGTTTTCTAAATCAAGGGACTTTGCAGATAGAATGAGGTAGAAAGCATAGTAAAGAACTGCAAGAAATTCCGAGGCTGAAGACCAAGCCAGCTCTTGGAGGAAAGGTGAGGATTTGTTTAGACCAAAGGAAGAATGCCTGGCATGCCAGTTTCCGCCTGGTCTTGTCGCTGTAGGCTTCTGGTGAGAGGAGAGAGAAAAAACCTGGAAGGAGGATAAACTGCAGGGGTTCTGATCCTCCACATATGAATGGACCAAAAATCTCGCCATATTGAAATGAAAAAAAAAAAAAAAAGAAATGAGACAGGCTAGGAGCTCAACTCAGAGATCTGACAATTATGGCAATAAAAAATCACATTTGCTGCATGCTTGAATTTGTGATGTTGAAATTCATTCCCATGATGCCCCTAAAGTATTTAACTGTATTAAAAGGTAGTAATTTTTAGTAGCTGGCAGACCAGTTAAGATCTTCAAGATGTCTAAATTAATTTTCCATTGGCCAGTTCAACTCTTTATCTGTTTCCGCTGGAGACAGAACACAGATCCTTGTTTCATCCTTTGTGTCTTTAATTATTTTTCTTGTTCAGGGCAATTCTCCTCCTCCCCTTCCAGCTGCTTATTCATCAAAACTTAATCTATTTCAGTTTGTCTAGACTAGATGATCTTTACCTTAACAATAGAAATAAAAGCTCAAAGCATGCCAAGGCAACCTTGAAAAAACCCCCAAGAATGGCATTTTTAGAGGATATATACTCTACTCACCCAAGCATAGTGATTCCATCCCCATTTACTAAAAATAAATAAATAAATAAAAATGCCGGAGGACATAGCTGACTCTTATCTGGCCTTTGACCTGAGTGAGTCCTGTCCCATCTCCTATTATGAAATTTCCAAGTTTCCATATGATTTTTCTTATGGACTCTGTGAGGTAAGATTTTCATGATGCCTTCTAGTCCAAATTGGTACTTAAAAAAACAAGCTAAATGTTCGCTTCCTGTCTGAATGAGTCACTGTGCCTTCCAGGGCTCCGAGTCCTCAGTGAATTAGCAAGTGAATCTTCTGTGGCAGCGGGAAGTCTTGCAACTTGGGAAAGCTGTGTGAAAATGCAGCACAAGTATTGTGTTCTAGAATGGTTTTATTTTTAGTTTCTTCTGACTGATCAAGGAGCAATCCAGCCACCCTCACCTGATTTCTGGCTGGTACTTCCAAGTGAGAGTGAGGAGAGATGGCCTTCCTTTTGCTGGGGGACAGGGAATATTTGACCAGTTGGTACCTTGTCATGAGCTAACTTTCTGAAGCAAACCTCTTTTTTTTTTTAATGATCAAATACATTGATTTAGCTGAAGAATTCGCTATCTCAGAATACAACATTCTACAGTAAAATTCAGTGCAGCCCTATATTAATATAGACCCCTCCGAAGTCACAAAGTAATTCTCATTCAGCATACAGGACACCCAGTAAAAGGAAGGAAACATCAGTTTTTATTTTAATTTAATTTACATTTATTTTTTTCCCAAATACAGCTGACATTTAATGTTATTTTCCATTAGTTTCAGGTGTACAGCATAGTAGCTAGACATGAGTATGATTTGCAAAGTGATCCCCCATAAGACTAAGGGAAGGGAGTTTGAGGGGGGGCGAAAAAGGGGAAGGAGTGAAGAAGTACAAATTGGTAGTTACGGAATCCCAGGGGGATGTAAAGTGCAGTTTAAGGAATATAGTTAATAATATTCTAATAACTAAGTCTGGTGCCCGGTGGGTACTAGAAAGTGCTAGCTTTTAAAACTCAACTTAAACTGCGCGGTCACGGACATTTGCCTGAGGTCTCTCCTCCCTTTTTCTTCGTTAGGAACAGGTGCTCTCAGCCTTTGAGACTGCCAGCTCGTGGCGCTGGCGGAGCAAATCACCCAGGGACGTTCTCTGTCACCGTCGCGGGTTCTGAGGAACCCAGCTTACACACATTTGGTCTCAGAAACCCTCTGAATGTGCAGAATCTAAAAAACAAAACAATGTAAATGGACAACCAACACAAAAACAGACTCATAAATACAGAGAAGAGACCGCAGGGAGGGCGTTGGAGGCTGGGTGAAAAAGGTGAAGGGGTTGAGAAGCACAGGTAGGTGGTTACGGGATAGTCACAGGGATGGGAAGTACAGCATGGGGAATACAGTCAATAATATTGTGATAACTATGTACGGGGCCAGGTGGGCATGGAAATATCAGAAGGAAAACTTAGCAGAGTATGTGACTGTCTAATCACTATGCTGTACACCTTAAACTAATACAAAGTAATGGTGAATGTAAAACTGTAACCGAAGAAACACTTTTAAAGGTTAAAAAAAATGTGCAGGACTGAAATTCGTTCCTTTGTGAGCACCCTGGTGATCAGCTGCTGGTCTGAGCCACAACACCATCTCTTGAAATCAAACCAAATGACTGCTGCCATTTTTCATCCCTTAACCATGAAAAGTCAACACTCTGTTTGTGTTGGAGATCTGTTATACTTTGCGGCTCACTTTTCTACTTTGCGGATTAAAGGATTGGTTCCTGCAAGTGAAAAGACACTCTGATCCCTGCTAATCAAAAATTCTGCAGGTTGGTTACATGGTTGATTGTAACATTACCTGTTGTTGGGGGTTACGTGGTTAAAAAAAGCAGGGGAGAGGTAAGAAGAGAAACCAGGAGGTGGCCAGCATTTTTAACAGATTGTGGTCGTCACCGTCATGGCTCTTATTTATTTCTTTAAACTCCCCTCTTAATTCCGGAGCAGGCTTCGTCTTCAGTTAGTTTAATAACTACCTGTTATTAAAAAACACCACCACGCACGCCTGTCCCCTGAAGTGCCCTGGACACCGTGAGCAGTGAATTAGAATGTGACTCCATCCTGAGCCTTGGTGTGTAAACTAGAATAAATACCATTTGGAAAAAGATGCTTGACTGTGCTTTGCAAAAACATAGCTTTTGTTACCTTTTCAATTTTTAAAAATTCTCCAAGGATGTAAAATTCACTTTTATTTTGCCATTTCCTGTTAATTAAATCCTTTATACATTGGGTAACTTATAGATCTCGAATATTCCTGGATAATTTTCAAAATATGGCTGAATGTATATCTAAATTTTCCATTCTGAAAGACTGGAGGAATTCAAACACGTATTTTAACTAATTAAACTAATTAACTAATTAAAAGAATGATTATGAATTATTTAAATTACCAGTCTCAACAATATTTAACTTATTTATTCAATACAGTTCTATAATTTTAAATAATCTTTGTTATTTGTTTTGTTTTGTAAAAACAGCAAATAATTGCTTAAGAGAATTTGGAAAAGAAACAAGACATTACTTAGCATGTAGTCTCACACTCATCGATAAACACTGTTAACATATAAGTATTTTCCCCCTCAATTTTTGTATACAAGTATATTTATAACCTGCTTTTCCACATATAAATACATTGAGTGTTTCTCCCATATGATTAAGTATTTTTTAAAAGTTTTTATGATATAATAGTAGTTTATCAAAAAAGTGGCTAAATCCTTTCGTTTTTTGTTCATTTAGTTAGTTTTCATTTTTAGTTTACAATCACATTATGATGAACATTTTTATTAAAACGTATTTGGTGCATATTTAATTATTTCTTTAGAAATTAGAATTTGAAAACTCCTGAGTGTTAAATTGTTGAGTTAAGAAAATTGACATTTTAAGACAATACACACTGCCAAATCACCCTTCATAATTTTCCCTGCCAAGTCACATTTCTTCAACAGTGACTAAAAGTATCTTTTAAAAAAAAACAGAATATTTTTCCAATGGAGGAAGGTTTTAATAAAAACAATGGATATTCATAATTTCGGGGGCCATCCTAGGGGACCCTGATACCTCAGGCTGTCATCATGCGATGATCACAAAAGGTTAACATGTTGAGTTTCTGTTAAGAGTTTGGAAATTTCTTTGTATAATACATAAAGAAATTTGTATAATACATTTGAATTTCCCCTGTTTTCAAGTGCTTAGTTAAGTTCTTTTTTTTTTTTTAGAGAGAGAGTCTTTTTCTGTTTTTATCTCTTGGGTTGGTTGTTTTTTACGAGCAGATCTGAAGCAATTCCGCTTTAAAATAGAGCACGGTGTTGGGTCTATTTGCAGTTCCTGCCCCATCAATCATTTCTCCCGATGTGGGTTCAACAGCTGATAGTTTCCCCGCAACACCAACCAAGGCTTTGTTTGTTCCTTTTTCGTTGTTTGTGTTCTATTCCAGGGGGAGAATAACTAATTCTCTGGGAAGGTTTCTCTTATTATCAGCGTCTCAGGCCAAGAAAATGTCACAGAGCCTCTGAGAGCCGTGATTTCTGGACAGTAGAAGGAATGGAGCAGGAGTGTTCAAGAACACCTCTTCCGGCGACTCCTGGTTGTCAGGCTCTGTTTAATTGTCTTCGGGCGCTCCCAAAGGCCTCCAAAACTAGGGAGAGATCAAAATAAAAGCTCCAATGACAGATTGCAAGCAACTCTGCCTTATGCTTTCATCTATCGTCACACCCTGTCAAGCTTTCATTAAATTTCTGCCAAAAGAAGCCCCATACAGTTTTCACACATCCTTTTCCTGTCCCCACCCTTGACCGTGGCATTTTCCTCCCTGGAACATCCTTTCTCAAACCCCAACCTCTGTCACTCCAAAACTCGGCTTAAAACTTTAATTCTTTACAAAGTCTTCCAACTATACTATGCTCATTTTAGTACCTTCTTTAGGGTTTTTTGTTATAATTCTTTTATGTTTAAAAATCACAAGGGCAGAGAACTGAATGATTCAATTCTCAGTCTATTGCAAAGTCCCCATTTCTGTTTTATTTTATTATCATTTCCCTTCTTTAATTCCCCATACTCAGTTCTGTTTCTTGCTTCCTCTTTGCCACCCACTTTTATTTATCTAAGGAGTGGCTGTTGACAAATATCTAGTGTCATTATGTGAATGGGGTTTATATAACTGGCATTGTAAAGCACTGTTTATTGCTTTCCAAAATTAACATAAAGTTATTGAGATTTGTTCACGCTGCTGTATTTAAATTAATTAATTATTTGTAACAGCGGTGTTGTGTTCCGCTAGTGGAATAAATCACATTTTAATTATTCGCTCCTCTTCTAAGGGTTTCCTAAGCTGCCCACATTTATTATCAAAAACAGTGCTGCAATATATTTTTAATATTTATTTCCTTATAGCTATGTGGAGAAGCTGCTCTGAAATATACATCAAGAAACTGGGTAGCTAAGTCATAAGGCACAGTGGTAAGCAGAATTATCGTCCCAGATTCTTTCCTCTTCTCTTGGTCCACGCCCTTTTTGTTGTAACCTGACAGTTCCTCCCATCTACAGTGGAGTGTACTTCCTGTCACGTGACTTGCTTTGGCCATGGGAGTGTGGGCAGAAGTGACAGGGTACAAGATCCAAGCCTAGGCATGGAGACTCCTTCCACTGCCTTCTCGTGCCCCTGCTGTTACCATAATGAGATCACGCCCCAGTTGGCCTAATGGTCCTAGAAGGATGCAAGAGATTTGGGAAAGACCTCAGCTCAGCCACAGTGAAAATCCAGACTAGATGAACCTGCGGCTTCAGTCAGACTCCCAGCCCTGTCCTGAAGTGACCCACAGGGACGGATTCACGAGGAGCCCAGGGGAGATGAGGTCAGCAGAGCTGCTTCAGCAGACACTCTATCATATAGAAATAAATGCAGGCCCCTGAGGGTTTGCAGTGGCTACAATGCAGCCATAGCTGACCGAGGGGGAGCATCGCTTCTGGCTTGCTTTCCAGAAGGGCTGTGCCAGTTTACTCTTCTAAGGGCTGGCTGAGGGCCCTTGCTTCCTCATATCCTCATCTAAAACATCGCCCATGTCATCACTGAAGTTTTTGTCTTTTAACGTGATGATCACAAAAGGTTAACATGTTGAGTTTTAGTTAAGAGTTTGGAAATTTCTTTGCATAATACATAAAGAAATTTGTATAATACATTTGAATTTCCCCTTTTTTCAAGGGCTCAGTTAAGTTCTTTCTCTGTTCTTATCTATTGGGTTGATTGTTTTTTACTGGCATATTTGAAGCAATTCTGCACATATTCTAAATGTACAATCCTTGTAAGTTTTAGACATTAAAAATGCCTTCTCTATTCTGTCACTTGTTTACTTTATTGAAGGTGTCCATGGAACATTTAATTAATATAATTGTAATTCAATTATCAATTTCCAGCCTCCTTATGCATGTGTATGTGTGTTTGATTTAATCTTTTAAAGCAATGGTTCTGTAAACCAAGACATCAAAATTTTTCTCTATTAGATTTTACCTATGTTTTCTTCTTTTAGCTTTTACTTTTCACACTTAAATTTGTACTGCATTTAGAGTTTACTTTTAAATATCTCATTTGCCCTTCTCTTGGTGTTTGTCATATAGATAAAATAGTCTGACTGATTTTTATTTATTTTTAAATATATTTTATTGATTATGCTATTACAATGGTCCCATTTCCCCCCTTTCCCCTCTGCCCTGAACACCCCCTCCCATCTGCATTCCCCTCCCCGCTTAGTTCATGTCCATGGGTCATATATAAGTTATTTGGCTTCTACATTTCCTATACTGTTTTTAACCTCCCCACGTCTATTTTGTACCTAATATTTATGCTTCTTATTGCCTGTACCTTTTCCCCCATCCCCCCCTTGCCTTCCCCGCTGATAACCCTCCATGTGATCTCCATTTCTGTGTTTCTGTTCCTATTCTAGTTTGCCTAGTTCATTTTTGTTTTTTTTTTAGGTTTGGTTGTTGACAGTTGTGAGTCTGTTGTCATTTTATTGTTCATATTTCTGATCTTCTTTTTCTTAGATAAGTCCCTTTGACATGTCATATAAGAAGGCCTTGGTGATGATGAATCCCTGTAACTTGACCTTATCAATCAACCTGTCATATTTGTCTTCACAGTTTTCAT
>PVKM010028058.1:0-18479 GCA_004027735.1 Carollia perspicillata
TGACTGTTCTGTAACTGTTTGGCGTCCCTGGGCGGGCCAAATATTGCACCCCCCCCCCCTTGGACCTCTGTTCTGTAACATTGCCAGGAGAATCTACCCTATGACCAGAAGGTTAGAACTTTCAGTTCCACAGTTCCCCATCTGACCTCTTCAATTTATTAAATATATAATTAATGTGATCTAATTTTTACATCTTGTAAGACTTTTCTCAGAACTTCATAAATTATTAAAAGGCTTAAGGCATGAGTCTTGCAAGTAAATAATCTGTAGTCTAATCCAGAAAAAGAACTCAGCACCCGTTAAAGAGACATTTTATTGGTAAACGATGTGTTATAATGGTTCATAGGTATCCAGAAAGTGACTGTCGTTTTGGGTAGGAGGAAGTAGAGAGGGCTGCCCTGAGAAGAAGCTAAAGGGCAGCACGGCTCTGAAGAGTGAATGGTGCCTGAAAAGTCAGGCAGTGGATGAAAGGAGTTGCATTAGGAAAGACAGCAAGTTGGAAATGACCTCAGTGTGTTCAAGGAAGATTGAGGATAATGAACTGTCTAAATCAGTCTTTTGACTCAGGCAGATGGGTTTTATGACTCCTATTACTGTGCCCCTTACTCATCTCCTGTTCTGAATTCACTTTGTGATAGTATTTTGAAGGTATAATAAGTTCTAGTTGTGTGGTGTCTAGAATGTTTTTCATTCCTTTCCTGGCTTTTTTCAGTTTGCAGCTCGTTCTTAACTTTAGCTTTTCTGACCTTAGTCTTAGATGCTTTGGGTAAATTTTGGTTTTCCTGGATCAACTTAGTTTCTATTTTTGGTCACATTCCCATTTGTCTGTAAGGCCCACATGCAGCCTTTTGAGGCAATGAAATTGAAATTCCCATTTGAGCTAACTGTATAATAGTGAGATGTTTTTCTAGCATATTTTCAAGAGCTATGGACAAAATAAACACATGGTACTGAAAAATCTATCATTTAGTAAAGATATATAAAATGCCTCCTACATAGTAGGAATTCAATATTTTTTCTTAATGAATGAATTTTACATAATAACCTATTAATAAAGAAAATACAGGTTTTGTGTTAACTCAGTTTTTATAGGCAATTTTTATTGCCAGAGCAAGAGATACCAAAGGCGGTTCAGAGGATAAGTGTTAGGTGCTGCTTCTTGAGATATGCTTTCGCCTGACTTCCCCTCCATCAAGTCAAACTTTGATTCCTGAGATTCCCTGGTGAGGTGGGTGAGGGTCAGGGACTTGGTGTGTTTACCCACCTCTTTTCAGGGGGCCCTAGCTCAGGAATCTCTGTGAAGTGTATCAAAAACACTAGTCCAAGTGGCTGACGTCTACTTCAGCTATTTGTATACAAATAGGAGCTCTGAACACTTTGACCACAGTTTGTTCTTAAATGTTGCTAAGTATTCCTTTTAAAATTTGTTTGCACTGTGTGTTGAAAGAGCTACTGATGTCACTGACAGCAAAAGTAGAATTAAAGTTCAACTAGCCTCATTCAGATGGTTGATCATAATTCTAAATTAGCAAAGTACAAATTAATAAGATTTTATTATCTATGTTTATATACTCTCCTATATATCTATATAGGGTTCACATGCATGTGAATTAAGAGGCATAGAAATTTAGAACTGGAAGGAAACATTTTAAAATTCTATTTAAAGCCTGCATTTTGCAGAGAAGAGATTTGTGACTGATAAATTGTTCTTCTTCTTGTACCCAAGAGACTAGTTCTATATTTAAACACAATCCAGAAATAACCATCTTTACAAACATAATTTGCTGTGATTCCATGGCTCCACTGAGTGTGTTAAATGTTATGTAATGCTTTTACTTCTATTAGTAATCTTATCATCTTCTGTAAGTCTATGGGAACTTTGAAGACAGAGGTTTTGTTTTATTTGTCTTTATATTACCCACAGTACCTGTCCCAGCCCATCCCCACATCTGACAGAGGGTTGACCATGAATCTCTCTGCAGGCAGCCATGATCCACACTGAGATGAAAAAAAAACAGGCATCAAGCTCTTCCACAAGCTTTGTAAATTTTTTTCTGCTCCAGGACATCTGGCAGTTTCCCTGGATGGCCTTGTTTGAATCTTGGAGCCAGGCTGTCTGTGCTCTACACCTGATTGTCATGAAGCTGTGCCCCAAAGCTAAGGCCCTCCCATCCTCCTGTCCCCCACCCCTGCTCCAACAGCTACATTGGACTGGACTGGCTTGGACATAAACTGGAATTGCTGCCACTTTCTAGCCTCCTCTTCACTGTGCCCCTGAGCTCAGCCTCCTCCATCCCGGCATGCTGAGTGGTAAATCACTCAGGCAGCCTGCTGTAATCCCACTCTGATCATTCCAGCTATTGCTTGTCTGGCACTATTACATAAAATAAATGGGTGTTGAACAACTTGAAATAAATATTGACATTAATTATATACTCAAAAAATGTCTATTGAGTACCTAATATTTACCATACCATATTCTGTTCTGGGTTCTGGAGACATAGCAGGGAACAATACCAAATCCTCACCCTCATAGAGTTTGTATTCTAGTCATGATAAACAAATAAACTAGTATAAAGTCCCTGCTAAATGGTAAGTGCTGTGATGAAAAATAAAGCAGAAAAAGAACAAAAAAAGACACTAGGGGGTATTTTAGAAAGAATTGTCAGGGAAGGCCCAAACTTAGAGACATTTGGGATTTGTTTACACATAGACAGTATTTAAGGCCATAGGAGGAGTGAGATCATCTAGAAAACAGATGTAATTAGTCAAGAGAGGTCTGAAGATGTGACTCTGGGAATTCCTGCTTTAAGAAAGGTAAAGGAAGATAAGGAGGATTCAGGAAAGAAGGAATAGCCACTGAGGTAAAAAGATAGGAGAGATTAGTGTTCTGGAAATCAAACTAAGAAAGTATTTCAAAAGGGGGCACGATCGATTAACACCAAGAATTGACCTTTGAATTCAGTGACGTAGAAGCTAAAGGTGACCAAGGAGATAGCAATTTCACTGAAATGAAGAACTCAGGTCAAGATGGAATCAGAGAACAGGAAATGAAGAGAGTGACCATACACAGTGTCTCTGAGATCCACTGCTGTGAACAAAAGCAGAAAATGGACAGGACCTAGAGAGGGCTGTGGGACCAAGAGAGGCTTTGATTTTTCTTAGATGACAGAAGTAATAGCATTTTTGTGTGCAGAGAATAAAGATAGAACAGAGTGGGAAAATTGGTGATGCAAGAGAGGGTTGATCGTACAGCAAGAAGGAACAGACAAGCAGACCCACACCCCTTCCAGCATAAAGGGAACTTTCAGTCAAAGAAGGGGCATTTCAAAACAAGGGAAACAGAGGGTCAACAGTAAATTCATTATTTGGCAAGCACACATTTCATTCCTGCTGTTTTTCTTTCTCATCATCAAGTTACTATTCTTGATATAAGTGAGGTTATACTGATAATAAGAATGTCATTATACAGGATTTTAGACAGTGATCCTTCAGTGAAGTCCCTGGTATCTTAATTATTTGCAGTTTCTAAACCTAGAACAAGTTGAAATTTCCTCTCTACAGTGTATGATAAATAATCTCTCACATTACTGTATTTTAGAGCCATATTATTAAAAACAAGGAGTTCCAGCCAAGATGAAGGTGTGCATAGAAACCTGTCACTTCTTCTCACAACCAAAAGGAGGATAACAACCAATCTAAAATCAATAAAAAACCAGAAGCACCAGAAAATCAAACTGCATAGAACTCCAACAACCAAGGAATTAAAGAAAATATCAATCAGAACAACCAGACCAGTAAGATGGTGGACCATGTGGGCTGCCCTGTGGAGAAAAACCAAGGCAAGTCAGCTGAACAGATGGGCAGGGCTGACTAAAGGGGAAACTCAGAGCTGAGACTTAGAGCTGATACAGTGGTTGCTACACTGGGAGAAACTCCCAGACTCACAAAAGAGTCCATCAGAAAGTGCACTAGGGATGAGCAGGCAGCTGCATTGTTCCCTCTCTGGTGCCTCCCCTAGAGGCAATGCTGCATTGCAGCTAAGAGGGTTACCCTGTCTGAGTGAATTCCTAAGGCCCCACCCCCTTTCAACTTCTCAGGTACATCAAAACAAAGAAATATGGCCCAAATGAAAGAACAGCATAACCTCAGAAAGAGAACTAAATGATGAAGACATAGCCAACCTATCTGATGGAGAATTTAAAGCCCTGATAATCAAAATATTCACAGATATGATTGAGCTTGGTTGGAAAATGAAAAAACAAATGAAAGATACCCAAAATGAAATAAAGCAAAATATTCAGGTAACCAACAGCAATGGGAAGGAAACCAGGACTCTGATCAATGATTTTGAACAAAAGCAAAAGGTAAACAACCAATGGGAACAGAATGAAGAAACAAGAATTCAGAAAAGTGAAGAGAGTCTTACAAACCTCTAGGACAACCTGAAATGCTCCAATATCCAAATTATAGGGGTGCCAGAAAAAGAAGAACAACAATAAGAAATTAAAAATGTATTTGAACAAACAATGAAGGAAAACTTCCCTGATCTGGTGAAGGAAATAGACTTCTAGGAAGTCCAGGAAGTTCACAGAGTCCCAAAGAAATTGAACCCAAAAAGGAACACACCAAGGCACATCATCATTAAGTTACCCAAGATTAAAGATAGAGAGAAAATCCTAAAAGAAGCAAGGGGAAAGGAGACAGTTATCTACAAAGGAGTGCCCATTAAGGTATCAGTTGGTTTCTCAAAAGAAACCTTGCAGGCAAGAAGCAGCTGAAAAGTATTTGAAGTCATGAAAGGCAAGGACCTACATCCAAGATTACTCTATTCAGCAAAGCTCTCATTTAGAATGGAAGGGAAGATAAAGTGCTTCCCAGATAAGGTCAAGTTAAAGGTGTTCATCATCACTCAGCCCTTATTATATAAAATGTTAAAGGGACTTATCTAAAAAAAGAAGATTAAAAACTATGAACAGTAAAATGACAACAAACTCACAACTATCAACAAATGAACCTAAAAGAAAAGAAAAACAATGAAAACAAAAACTAAGCAAACAACTAGAACTGGAACAGAATCAGAGAAATGGGCATCACATGGAGGGATTTCAGTGGGGAGGGGGAAGGGAGGCAGGGGGGAAAGGTACAGGGAAGCAGAAGCATAATTAGTAGCCATAAAATAGACGAGGAGAAATAAAAATGGTATATGGAACAGAGGACTCAAAGAACTTGTATGAACAACGCATGGATATGAACTAAGTGCGGGGGTGGGAGGGAATGCTGGAGAGTTGGGGAGGCAGGGTGGAGGGGGGATAAAGAGAGAAAAAAGTGGGAAAACTACAATAGCATAATCAGTAAAAAATAGTTAAAAAAAGAAAACAACAACAAAGACAATTGCAGCTTCTTTTCTGTAGCACTTCTATTAATGGGTCTTTAGTTTTCTTGAGGAAAGCCTCAGAGAAAAATGAAATGGGCAACGTACAACCCTATGAAGAGAAAATACAACCTTTCCTCTTTGGGTTTTTCTCTTTATAGTACTTCAGCTCTAAGTTTTATAAATAGGAGTAGAAACTAACTTAAAGTCCAATCTACTTTAAAAAAACGTTTTCCACAGGATAAAAAGTTTGGATAAGAAAGAAGATTTTCAGGACCTCAGAGTTGTGGTCAGAAGAAGAGTACCTTCAGTGAATATAAAGCATTAATTAAAACAGATGTGACTGATTTCTGTTGTGTAAGAGATTATAACCTTATTGAGTGCTTTCATGTATACCAGGCAATGTGCTGAGTGCTTTATACTCATAACCTCATTTAAAGTTTACAGCAACTACATGAGATTGAAAGTAAGAGATTTCTTAACTAACTCCTACTTAATGGACTTACACATTTCACCACTTACCTCTATTTCCTTCTCTGTAAAAAACTGGCTGATGCCCATACTATGTTGAACAATTGTGGCTGGTAAATTTCTTTCAAATATTTCTTTCCACTTATCATGTCTGCAGTCTGCAGACACAACCTATATTGGTATTTGTATCTTCCTGGGAACTTGTTAAAAATGTAGATTATGAGACTGCACCTGGACTCCCATGGCTAGAAGTAGTGCTCATTGCTGTCTCTCCTTCAATTCACATCATGGCCCCATGCAGAGTTCCCCATGCCTTGTTGCCTAGGGAAAAAGAAATTCGGTCCTGGTTTACTGATACTTCTGCCCAAAAGGTAGCGCCAGGCATTCTCAGGGGACCTAAACAACAATGGAAAAAATAAACCTTGTCACTAAACAAAATTTCAAACTGTATATTTCATAGTAAATTTTGCCTGGGGAGAAATAACTTGTTTCAGGAAATTGCTCTCAATTTTAATCATATGCCATTGTAAACATCACACAAATAACACATTTACATTAGTAGGCAATCTACTGAGTTCAATTAAACAATTGATTCAATAGTTTTAAAGTATAGTCCATTTTGAGAATTAATAGTATAGCATATTCTATATTCTTTAAGGGAATACCATCTGTATTAATTAGCTATGCCACAATAACGCTGTCTAGCAAGTCACCCAAAACTTAGTGATATACAATAGTATGTACGAGATACTTCTGGCTTATGCATTTAAAGGTCAATTAATGTTTTGTCCGGCTTTGGGACACATTGACACCAAGTGTCTCTTCTTCTCCTTTGACTAGTGCCTATTCAACACACTCTCTTCATATGGTAAAAGGCAGAAAGAAGTTCAAGAAGTAAGCCCAATTGCACAAGCACAATTCAAACCTCTGCTCAGGTCATGTCTGACATCCTATTAGCTGAAGCGAGGCACACTGCCAAAGCCTAAAATTAAGAGGTGAGGAAACACATTCTTCTCTTTGAGAAGAAGAATGAGGGTGAGCATTTGTTAAGGATCTGATCTGCTATACACTCTGAATTTAAAATCAGTATTTTTTCTTTACAACAATGTTACTTAGTATGTTTTCAAAGAACGACAGCTGTGCAAATAGTTGATTCATACAATTTAACAAACATTTATTGACTGTCTTATTTGCTGAGCATAGGTTAGATATCCAAAGTATAGAGATGGAGAGGGCACAGTCCTTGCCCTCAAGAAGCTTAGAGACAGAACTTTAAACTATTCAAAATTTAATGTAGTGAATGCAACAAAGCATTTGTAACACTCTAAGTCTGGTGAAATTATTTCTGTTTTGTAAGAAACTGAGACCCAGAGGGATTAAATTATTTGTTCAATATTATACAACATAACTGAAATCCAACATTTTGGGGGGCATGAGATTAAAATCCTGAACTTCTCCTGTTATTTCATACAACCTTCCTCAGAAAATGAGCACAGAGGTCATGTGGTCGAATACGTCACTAATGGTGGAATCCTTGTATCCTTAAGGCAGCAAAAGGCCAATCCTTGGTGAATTGAGACCCATGATAATGAATGAAGAATGGATTATATATTACTTCCCCTGTTTATGATTTTGCCCTTTTTACTAATTGACTTAAATTGCCCATCAAAAACTAACCTACTAAAACTAAACCTACTAAACTAAACTAGTTAAAATGAATATTAAGTAATAAGGGAGATTTGCATACCTATCCTGGCCCAATAGAGATCTGAGATGCCAAAGGATACCTTGGTCAGTTTCAGAAATATCTGAGTCTCAGGTCATAGCTAGCCTTTTAGTTGATTGAATTTTGTTAATGTAAACTATTTTGATAAAAAGGAAAAACTGAATGGACCATTGGGTTCTTTGGTCCTGAAAAGTGAAAAGGATTGTGGGCAATAAAAGGAATTTTGAGGGCTGGAGTGTGTATGTAATTCTGACTTTCACCTTTGTTAGTCACTATGAAGTTATTACTAAATATTCTGCATCAATATTTCCAATATAAAATGGCTCGAGGAGAGGGGAGGGAATTTCAGGGGAAAAAGGGAAGGGATTATAGGAACAAGTATAAAGGATACATGGACAAAAACTAAGGGGGGTGGAAATGGGAGGGAGGTGAGGAGCACTGGAGGGTGGACTGGGATGGGAGTAAAAGACAGAAAACTGTACTTGAATAACAATTAAAATAAAAAATCTAAAAAAGGCTCTTTATATTTGTTCAGAAGAATCTCCATGAGCTAATGTTTGCAGAGCCTTCACCATAACCCTGTTATGGCAAGTTATAGGTACAATATTGTTTCCATGTTTAAAAAGATAAACTAGAGAGAGAAGTAAACAATAGGCATTTCACTTGGGTAAATTAACAGGTCACTAGAAGAGTCTAGGATATGCCAGGAGTCTAGCCTAGACGGTAGATTTTTGACTTTTGAAACGACTTTTAGGGAATGTTAAGGGCACAAAAAAGAAATTCAAATACTAAAGCTTAATTTCATGTGGCCAGTCAGAGAGAGATTTAATAAACACATTTAATGCTCAGGCAAGAACTAGAATAATTGTGAATATTCAAAGATTAGTAAGTTCGGTGAATCAGAACAATTTTTCTATGCCTTCATTTTACACTGGAGGATTTTGTTGTTGCTGTTGTTCTTTTCTTGTAGTGAGTATTATGTCTGTTATTTGGGTTCTGAATTTTGGCTCACTTCAGTTATACTTAGCATAATACTGAATGCCAGCATTTTGTTACTTCAATTTTTCCTCTTCCCTCCACCCCCAATTCCCAAGATTGTCAACTTGTCAGCATTAGAGGGATTCCTTTCATGGATGCTCAGTATGAAAATCTGTCTTAGTTTTGAGAGTTTCTTACACAAAGGCCAAGTCAAATCTGCAGGCATTGCTTCTCCTCCTTGATAACTGAGCGTTGGAGCTGAGTTGGACCTAGTTTTGAGGTAGCCTTCACTATTAAAGCTATTAGAAAGCACATTCAATAGATCTGGGATGGAATCTGGAAAATAATGACAAGGGAAAATATATATATATATATATCGCTCTTAACTTCAGGTTTAGGTACTCAAACAACATCTTATTTACAGTGAGCAAATATCCTTCGAGAGAGTTTCAGGAGCTATTCCCACTTGTTCACATTCGCTATAGAAATAGGGGCTCAGGTGCCTCCAACTCCTGAAAGGATATTTGTTTACACAAAAGGGAGGTGAGATGATGGTGTGAGGTTGTAAAATGACTTTTGTCATTTGTTTTCTGTGAGGGAGGCTTGCTGTTCTTTTTTAAAAGATTCTATTTATTTATTCTATTTATTCTTAGAGAGGCTGTAAGGGAGGGAGAAAGAGAGGAGGAGAAACACCAAAGTGTGAGAGAAACATCAATCCTGTTGCCTCTTGAACACCCCCTGACCAGAGACCAAGCTCATAACCCAGGCATGTCCCCTGACCAGGAATCAAAACAGTGACTTAGCTTTGGGGAATGATGCCTAACCATCTGAGCCACACTGGTCAGGGCAACCTTGTTGTTCTTATGCTGAAGTTTCTTAATTTATTCCAATATCTCTAGGTATAATTTAATTATTTTGTGGTGGTTAGACTTTTTTTTTCCTTTGAATCAGTACCTATTTTGTGCCTTTTTCTTTTTATACCTTTTCCTACTCATTGTTCAGATGGTATTGCTCTCCTATCTTAAGGAAAGTATTTTTCAGGTGTGATTGAGTTGTCTTTTGTCCTATATTAGGTGCAATAGACATGATTATTTGACAAAATAAACAAATGAAAGCTAGCGTGAGGTGGATGAGCTGACTTTTCAAAATGCCATTAGAATGCCAGTGTCAGAGCCAGAACTTGATTGCTTCCTCTTTGATTACACATTGTAGATTGTTTATTGGTTCTGTTGTCTCTCTCCATTGGCCAACCTCTGAGGGAGAACAGTGGCTGAGAAACAAGAAGGACTCGTTTATTTCAGGACACATTTGGCTCTGGTTGCTCTATCGCTTTCTAAGTACCCTTTGAAAGTCCATTGGCACTCTGATGGAGAAACATTATAATTCTCCATCACTCATCCATTAATTAGTTAATCAATATGTATCTACTGTGCCAGTTATGGTGGTTATACAGAGATAAATACAAATAAAAGTTTCCATTTATTAAGAAACCTCTCCTAAGAATGTACTATATCCTTTTTCTAATACTCACAACCATCTTTCAAGAGAAGAATTGCTGTCTCCATTTTACAGATGTGTAAACTGAGACCCAGATAGATAAAACGACTTTCTCAAAGTTACATAATCAGTAAATAGGTGAACTAAGATTTTAACTTGGGTCTGTGTGGCTACAAACTCATCTCTTTCCGTTATAGCACATACGATGCTGCTCATCAACTCCTTCTTCCATGAATAGAACTTGATCTCTGCCTATAAAAGATTTACGTGTACACAAAATATCATATATTAGGTGAATCTATTCATATGAAATGTCCAGAATATGTAAGTATATAAAAACAGAAAGGATTTAATGTTTTTCTACAGCTATGGGGAAGGGGGTGGAAAATGATTGCTAATGAATATAGGATTTTTTTTTGGTCTGATAAAAATGTTCAAAAGTCATGACAATGACTGCACAACTCTGTAACTATATTAAAAATTATTCAGTTGTGCCCTGGCTGGTGTGGCTCACTGGATTGAGCATGGGCTGCCAACCAAAGGGTTGCTGGTTCGATTTCCAGTCAGGGCACATGCCTGGGTTGCAGGCCAGGTCCCCAGTGGGGGCCAGGTGAGAGGCAACCACACATTGATGTTTCTCTCCCTCTCTTTCTCCCTTCTCTTCTCTCTAAATGTAAGTAAACAAATTTTTAAAAAATTATTCAATTGTACACTGTGAATTAATCTCAATAAAATTATTTTTAAATGAGGTTAACAGTGTAGTTAACCTTATTTAAATTATATTATATAAATTCAATTATATAATTTTCCTTAGACAGATCTATAAACAGCTAACATGATACCAGGCAACATGAAAACAGATATGAACAATACACTCTGGAAACTCAGGGGAAGGTGCAGTTTTTAATTCCAGGAGACTGGAAGATGCCTTTGTGAAACAGATGGCACTGGAGTTGAATCTTAGAGCCAACTTAGAATGTTGGTAGGTAGAAGAGAGTGGAGGCTGAAAAACAGCATGAGCAAAGTCACAGGTACACACAAAGATGGAGATGTTCTGGGAGAGTCACAAGGCATGGTAAGTCATCCACTTGGAAATTGGTGAAAGGCAAGTGGGGGATATAAAGGGACATGATGTTGGAAAGGGATGCACCTATAAAACGCTGTGCTAAGGAGTTAGGCTTTATTCTGTACATTCTGGAGAAGATTTTTCATGGTTGGAGAAAATATATTCTATTTTCAGTTTTGTTGAAGTATAATTAAAAAATAAAATTGTATTTAAAGTGTACAATGTGGTGATTCGACATACATATACTTTGTGAAATGATTATCTTGATTAGGTTAATTAATACATTCATCACTGCACGTAGCGGCGTAGGAAAACATAGGTTTATTATTGTGAGTATGCAAAACTTGGAGTTTATTCTGACATTACTATTTATTAATTATTGTATTTTCCATACAAACAACAATAAACTTACTTTTGCACACCCCCTGTAGTTACTTTTTTTTTAATTTGTTTGTGATTAGAATGCTTAAAGTCTATGCTTTTCACAAATTTCATGCATACAATACAGGATGATTAATTATAATCACTGTACTGTACATTATATCCCCAGAGCTTTTTTATCTAATAACTGAAGGCTTGAACACTTTAACCAACATTTCCCCATCTCTGCCACCTCCTGACCCTGCCTGGTAACACTCATTCTAGAGAAAGTATATTTTAAAACTGGATCTGAGTTTCTATTTTTTTATGTCAGAGGTCTAGTTTCAGCAAAACATTGTACCTGAAATTAAATTAATGTTGCAAATTTAAATTTTCCTAATTTTGTTTTAATTTGTGTATAGTATATAATTAAAATTCCTTTTGATTTCATAGTTGTATATTGTTTAAAGTGTAAGGAATTTATACTTAATTGTATGCTTTCATTAAAATAAAATAAATGGATTATTTTAAAAATATCCTTTTAAAAGGAGTTCATAATTTACTTAAATGAGAAATATTAGCCTAGGACAGGGATGTCAAACTCATTTTCACCAGGGGCCACATCAGCCTTGCGGTTGTCTTCAAAGGGCCAAATGATTTTAGGACTGTGTAAATGTAACTACTGCTTAAATGTTAAGGAGTTGAAATTACATTTGGCCCTTTGAAGGCAACTATGAGGCTGATGTAGCCCCTGGTGAAAATGAGTTTGACACCCCTGGCCTAGGAGATAAAATATTACTCAGTGTCTATTATAAATTTGATTTGGGGAGCATCAGTAGGTACTAGGGGACACTCTGGGGGTCCTATTGTGCAGAGCTGAGAATCTATACAGAAAAATCTTAGCACCGTCTATATATTGTAGCAGAGTTGTTATATGAAAATGAAATAAGATTTTATAGTGTGTAGGTGATTGGACCTATTAAAAATGAAAATTCAGAAAGTTGAGCCATTTGGAGTAGTCACTAGGTGTGATGTCACTGTAGGACAGGACTTTTGCTACTAATTTTATTTCATGATTTCAAATTTTCTTTAGATAATGTTGCTATAATCATCACTATAGGGAACAATGGCCACATTTTCAGCAACTTTTCCCCTCTATCCACTCATCTGATTTAATGCTTTGACAGATTCATTTGACAGAAACAAATTGGCTGACCCTTTAATCTTCTGACAGAAATAAATAAATAAATACATAAATATATAAATAAGAAAGATAAAGAAAAAGAAAAAGAAAGAAAGAAAGATAGACAAAAAGGAAGAAAAAGAAAAACAAAGGAAAAGAGCTCCACTGAATTTTAACTAACAGGCATGGGGAAGCAGTAATCTTTTTCTTCCTTTGTTTCAGAGAGAAACTGACATGCCCTGGAAGACGAGCTGAGTTCATTTTCTGGTGAAAAAGATATAGGAACTTTGAAAGTGAAAAAAGAAATAAGGTTGTTCCCCATCTCCTTCTATATTTCAATTTTTTTAATTATTGTATCATGATGCCTTCCAAAATGATGCAAGAAACAGAATTAGCATATGTTGTCCAATGATACTTTGTTAGAATTTGAAAATTTCCAGATAACTACATTTTTACAATTCTTAAAAAGTTAAAATTAAAGCATTAAAAATCCAAACATTTATATGTTCCTATTGTCAACTTTTAAATTGAAAGGTTATTACAAATTCAATAAATATAACCAAAGACACTGAAATAGAGAACAGGCTGACAGTGTCCAGAGGGAAGAGGGGAGGGAATTTCAGGGAAAAAGGGGAAGGATTTACAGGAACAAGTATGAAAGACACATGGATAAAAACTAGTGGTGGTGGAAAGGGGAGGGAGGTGGGGAGCACTGTGGGGGTGGACTGGAATGGGAGTAAAAGACAGAAAACTGTACTTGAACAACAATTAAAATAAAAAAATGTATTAAAAAAGTAAAAAGCAAAAAGAAGAAGAAAGCAAAAGGAATGGGAAGGAAGAGGTATTTTGTTATTACTTCAGTCTTTACCAAAATGCTGTTTGTTATCAGTAGTCATTATGTTACCATACAGCCATGTGGGGCTCTGCTGCCTACCACCTATAAATTCCAGAGGCAAAGGTTTGGTGAAAAAGGAAATGAGTCTTTTATTTCTATTTGTTTCTATTTTATACAATTTTGGAAGAATAATGGGCTTCTTTCTCAAAACCCATTCCCTTTAAAATACCCCAAACAAGTCACCCCTGCACCCTTTGCCAGATCAGTTCAAGGCTTCAAGGCTGTGCCTGGAATTCCTTCTCTCAATTAAAAATACCCTCCTTTGTGATACGCAGGTGGCTGTAGCATGATTATTCAGGCAGCTAAGCTGGATTCTGGTCACAGTCCAGCTCCAGGCGACTTTTGGAGTCTGTGCATGGTGGCTTCCTATTCACTGCATCCTACCCTTTCCTCTGGCTGCTGGCTGCTGGCTGCTGGCCCAGCGACTGCACCCTATCTCTCTAATCATCAGCTTGCGAGTGCATCCATGCACCTGGCCAAACAGGGCCACACAGAGCCGTGCCAGTCTCCAATGCTGCCATTTCTTCTAATGCGAGGAGGGGTGCAGGGCTTGTCACTTAGCCAGGCAGTTTTCAGGGCCTGCCTGCCCAGGAAAGCTTGGCCCCTGACTCCAGACCAAGCCAGCGAGGGGAAGGGAAAAAGGGGCGGAACTCCACACGCTCCGTTTAAATCTTCTGCCCCCAAATCCTGCACACTGTAGGAGCATCCAGCTTCCCAGCTAATTCAGGTTGATGTCAATCACTCACATCAGTCCACACTATGTTTCTGCCCCTCCTCCTGCCTCCATGTTCCAGATGCGGGTAGGAGGGTTTCTAGCCATGCATGAAGACACAGGAACTCCGCCCAGGGCAGGGTGTCGCCACGCTCACCTCCATGAATCACGTGTGTAGTGACCTTTTCAGCCCACTCATGCTCTGTGCATGCTGAGTTAGGAGCTGTATGAGTTGTTTACCCTCCCCTGGGGGCATGGAAGTCTGTCACACAGTTTCATCTGTAGTTTCAGTCTGCTGCCTTGGGGTTTCCTGAAACCCCTCCCTCACTTTGGGGAGTGCAGTCTTTTGCCTTGCCTGAGGGATCCTGCCCCTCTGCTCCTCGACCTGGCCAGATCCTCCCTGTTACAGTAACGTTTGTTTCTTTTATCTTTATTGATATATCTGATCCTTTTTGTTACTCTTTACCTCCCTCATTGCCTTCCTTTCTTCTCTTTATTCTTGTTCTCTATGTACAAGTTTTCCTTTTATTACCTGCTGTCCCCTCACTTTTCTCCTTTCCCTTCCCTTAATGAACCATACTTGAGACTAAAGGGTAATTTATAGTACCATTGTATATTCAGTATGATTAAATATTATTTATCTTTTTCTTAAAATGTAAAAAATTAAATTTTTATATATTTTTTCTTTTGAAGAAAACAAGGCAATTAAATTACTTTTCTTTTATGTGTAACCTTCAATGAGAATGATGGAACTGAGTGTGAGGGGTGATGGAATCAGGTTTGTGCATGTGCTCACTGTCGTTACGTTTAAGAGAATTCTTTGAGGTTACCTGTACCTAGACTAGGGGCTTTTCTTTGATGTCTTCTTACTCCCTGTTGTGGTCCTAGCATGCAGTTCTCATCTGCAGTTGAGAGTAGATCAATTTTAGTAGGAGTTTTGCTTGCATATATAAGCTAATTAAGTGCTTTAACTCCAATTCTCAAAGCAACATCAAGTGTGCTTTGCCTAATTGTGACTTGGCCTAATTGCCCCTGTCATTGGTAAAATAATCAGGAATTGACAACAATGTGTGAGCACCCATTTCTGCAATTCCGGCAACACTGCTGGGAAGCAGAAGTAGACATTCTTCATTCTCTCAGGATAATAATCACCTTCCTTTTTCTTCTGGGACTCTCAGTTTGACCTTTTGGTTACTTTCCATCATTTGAAACATCAGATTACCTTATCAACACATTTATATTAAAACTTTTGCCCATTTAGAAAGTGGCATTATTAATTCCACTTACTGTTCTTACTGTCTTGAAGAACCAGAAGTGAAACCACTCCTGTGGTCACTGAACAAGTCAACCTGGGAGCCAGAAGTGGTCCTCAGTTGCACTGTAGAACACTTGACCACTTACTATCAAAGGAGGCAAAGGGAACATGTATAATTATTATCTTTCCAGTGCATTCTTTTAAAAAATGCTTACCTGAGGATGTGTTTATTGATTTTAGAGAGAAAGAAAGAAACATCAATGACTTGCCTCCTGTACACACTCCGACTGGGGGTTGAACCTGCAACAAGGTCTGTGACACAGAATTTAGAATTCTTTCTTTCTTTATTTCATTTTAATTGTTATTCAAGTACAGTTTTCTGTCTTTTACTCCTGTCCCAGTCCACCCCCCTAGTGCTCCCCATCTCCCTCCCATTTCCACCCCCCTTAGTTTTTGTCCATGTGTCCTTTGTACTTGTTCCTATAATCCCTTCCCTTTCCCCCCTGAAATTCCCTCCCCTCTCCCCTCTGGTTACTGTCATCCTGTTTTCTATTTCAATGCCTTTGGTTATATTTTGCTTGCTTGTTTGTTTGTTGCTTAGGTTCCTGTTAAAGGTGAGATCATATGGTATTTGTCTTTTACTGCCTGGCTTATTTCACTTAGCATAATGCTTTCCAGTTCCATCCATGCTGTTGCATAGGGTAGGAGCTCCTTCTTTCTTTCTGCCACATAGAATTCCATTGTGTACATGTACCATAGTTTTTTGATCCATTCATTTACTGATGGGCACCTAGGTTGCTTCCAACACTTGGCTATTGTAAATTGTGCTGCTATGAACATCGGGTGCATAGGTTCTTTTGGAACGGTTTTTCAGGGTTCTTGGGATATAATCCTAGCAGTGGAGTTGGTGGGTCAAAAGTCATGTCCATTTTTACTTTTCTTAGAAAATTCCATACTGTTTTCCATAGTGGTTGTACCAGTCTGCAATCCCACCAACAGTGAACTAGGGTCCCCTTTTCTCCACAACCTCTCCAACACTTGTTGTTTATTGCTTTGTTTATGATGGCCATTCTGACCGGTGTCAGGTGGTATCTCATTGTGGTTTTAATTTGCATTTCTCTGATGGCTAGCGATATTGAGCATCTTTGCATGTGTCTCTGAATCCTCTGTATGTCCTCCTTGGAGAAATGCCTGTCCAAGTCCTTTGCCCATTTTTTAATTGGGTTGCTTATCTTCTTGGAGTGGAGTTGTGTAAGTTCTTTGTATATTTTGGAGATTAAACCCTTGTCTGAGGTATCATTGGCAAATGTGTTTTCCCATATGGTTGGTTCTCTTTTTATTTTAATGCTTTTTTCTTCAGCTGTGCAGAAGGTTTTTATTTTAATGAGATCCCATTTGTTTATTCTTTCCTTTATATCCCTTGCTCTGGGGGACATATCAGTAAAAATGTTGCTGCATGAGATATCTGAGATTTTCCTGCCCATGTTCTCCTCTAGGATTTTAATGGTGTCACGGTTTTTATTTAGGTCTTTTATCCATCTTGAATTTATTTTTGTGTGTGGTGTAAGTTGGTGCTCGAGTTTCATTTTTTTGCATGTAGCTGTCCAGTTCTCCCAACACCATTTGATGAAGACACTATTTTTACTCCATTTTATGGTGTTGCCCACTTTGTCGAATATTAACTGACTGTAGTGACTTGGGTTTATTTCTGGGCTCTCTGTTCTGTTCCATTGGTCTATGTGCCTGTTTTTATGCCAGTACCAGGCTGTTTTGATTACAGTGGCCTCGTAATACAGTTTGATATCAGGTATTATGATCCCTCCTACTTTGTTCTTCTTTCTCAAAATTGCAGCTGCTAATCAGGGTCGTTTATGGTTCCATATAAACTTTTGAAGTGTTTGTTCTATGTCTGTGAACTATGCCATTGGTACTTTGATACGTATTGCATTGAATCTGCATATTGCTTTGGGTAATATGGACATTTTAATGATGTTAACTCTTCCAATCCATGAACACGGTATATGTTTCCATTTGTTTGTGTCTTCCTTGATTTCTTTCTTCAGTGTTGTGTAGTTTTCTGCATACAGGTCTTTTATCTCCTTGGTTAGTTTTCTTTCTTTGTTGTGTCTTTATCTGGTTTTGGGATTAGGATGATACTGGCTTCATAGAAGGAGTTTGGGAGTCTTCCATCACTTTGGATTTTTTGGAATAGTCTTTGAAGGATAGGGGTTAGTTCTTGCTTAAATGCTCTGTAGAATTCTCCTGTGGAACCATCTGGTCCAGGGGTTTTGTGTGTCGGGAGTTTTTCGATCATTGCTTCAATTTCAACTGCTGTTATTGGTCTGTTCAGGCTTTCTGCTTCTTCTTCATTTAGTTTTGGAAGATTATATTTTTCTAGAAATTTGTCCATTTCACCTAGGTTTTCAAATTTCTTGGCATATAGCTCCTCATAGTAATTTCTTGCAATCCTTTGTATTTCTGTGGTGTCAGTTGTAATCTCTCCTCTTTCATTTCTGATTGTGTTTATTTGGGTCCTCTCTCTTTTTTGCTTGATGAGCCTGCTTAAAGGCTTGTCGATTTTGGTTATCCTTTCAAAAAACCAGCTCCTGGATTCATTGATCCTTACTATTTTGCTTTTATTCTCTATGTCATTTAATTCTGCTCTGATCTTGGTTATTTCCTTCCTTCTACTAGCTCTGGGCTGACTTTGTTGTTGTTCCTCAAGTTCTTGTAGGTGTAGGGTTAGGTTGTTTGTTTGAAATGTTTCTATCTTTTTTAGGTAGGCCTGTATTGCTATGAACTTCCCTCTCAGGACTGTCTTTGCTCTGTCCCATAAGTTTTGGGTTGTCATAAGTTCATTTTAATTTGTTTCCAGAAACTTTTTGATTTCTTCCCTAATTTCATTCTTGACCCATTCATTGTTTAATAGCATACTGTTCAGTCTCCATGATTTTGAGTGTTT
>PVKM010028059.1:0-18496 GCA_004027735.1 Carollia perspicillata
TGTTTCTTTCTTCCTTCTGGTCCACTCCATTGATTTGAGTCCCAGTTTTCTTCCCATCACTATTGGTTCCCTGTGCATTTTCCTTCATTTCACTTAGCGTAGCCTTCATTTGTTCATCTAATTTGCGACCAAAATCCATCAATTCTGTGAGCATCCTGATCACCAGTGTTTTGAACTGTGCATCTGATAGGTTGGTTATCTCGTGCTTGCTTAAAAGTATTGGCTCTGGGGCTCTGAGTTGTTCTTCTGTTTGAGTCATTTTAGTCAGGTGACGCCTGTTACATATGAGGGGCGGAGCCTTAGGTGTTTACCAGGGTGGGGTAACCTGTGGCAGGGTTGTGATGCTATCTGTGGGGGCGGGGTCAAAGAGGGAACAATGGCGCCTGTTCCTCACTTTCTCAGATTTGCATCCCCTCTGCTGCCTCCCACATGCAAACTGGGCCCCCCTGGAGCTGGTTCCCAGGTGGGTGGGCCTATGCATGCTCCAGGACCCTGCAGGTCTCCCCAACGACCTCTCCTGTGAGGCTGGGAGCTTTTCCTGGCACCTTTTTAGTCAATGGTTTTAGGCTTTATTTCCCAGGGATGGGGCCCTGGGGTGTGCGGTCTGTCTCACTGCCCACTCTTGCCTAGTTTATCTGCGTGCAAATGTGTGTCGGTGGTCGGCCAACTGCCCTGCATGCCCTGTGTGCTCTGCTGGTCTCTGCCCCGCATCTGGGGTCTGCAAGCTTTGCACCACCTACACTCCCCAGCACTCCTGGGTCTGCCAGCCACTGGGTTTTCCTACCACGTTCCCTCTCTGCCAGCTGCCGACTCCACCTCTTACCAGTCTGGTTGAATGGTTGTCGGACTTCTGTAGTTCAATTTTCTGTATTCTGGTTGTGTTATTGTTTGTAAATATTTGTTGTCCTTGATCTTTTATTGTGAGAGGAGGTACAGTGTTTCCACCTATGCCTCCATCTTGGCCGGAAGTCTGTATGCATTTTTTAATTGACTAGTTGTCTTGGCTAGAACCTCCAGTACAGTGTTAAACAGAAGCAGCAAGAGTAGACATCCTTGTCTTGTTCTTGATCTTAAGAGGAAAACTTGTAGCCTTTCACCATTAAGTATGATATTAGCTGTGGATTTTCATTCATGCTCTTGATTGGGTTGAGGAAGCTCCCTTGTGTTCATAGTTTGTTCAATGTGTGTGTATGTTTTTATCAGGGATTGGATTTTATGAATTGCTTTCCTTCATCTATTGAGATGATCGGGTGTTTTTGTCCTTTATTTTATTAGTATATTTTACATTGATCTTTCAGCTTTATTGAGGTATACTTGACAAATAAAATTGTAAGATATTTAAAGTGTACATCATGATGATTTGATATACATATACATTCTTGAAAGTATTCCTTGCATTTAGTTAATACATTCACCACATATTTACCTTTTTCATTTGAGGAGTAAAAACATTTAAATACCTATTTTGCTGTGTATAATGTGTACTTTTTTGCTCAATTTTTTGAGGGGCAAAATAAGGATGCACATTATACATGGGCAGTACCTGAAATACCTTATGTCTGTTCTTTTGTTTTGTAATTATTTGTTACATAAAATTTCTTGTACCATAATATGTTCAGAAATAAATGCTAAAATTGCTTTATAATACAAAAAACAAGCATCTAAATATACATAAATAAAACATTAAATTAAAAATTAAAACAAAAGATTTTTTCCTAAAAATTTGGGCCAAAAACGTGGGTGCACATTATACATGGCCAAATACAGTAACTAGTTTCTTAGCAAATTTCAATTATGTGATACAGTGTTTCAACTATAGTCACTATGTTATACATTAGAGTCTCAGACCTTACTCATCTTATAGCTGAAAATTTGTACTTTTCTACTAACCTCTCCCTAATTCTCCCCATTCTAGGGTCTGGTAACCACTTTTTTATTCTGTTAGTATGAGTTCGACTTTTTTTTTTAAAGATTCCACAGGCAAGTGATATCATGCAGTATTTGCCTTTCTTTGTCTAGTTTATTTCCCTTAGTGCCACCAATGCCCATCCATGTTGTTGCAAATGGCAGGATTTCTTTCTTTGTCATGGCTGCATAGTATTCATATATGAGAGGGGACCCCAAAAAATGGAATTATGTTCTGGAAGGTGGGCCCCTTGTAGCACAGGCTTTCCCTGCTATGTGAGTGTTCTAGAAACCCATTTGTGTGAGTGTACCAGTTGGCATTGTTGCGAAAGGCTGTGTTCAACTTCAGTGAATCTTTTGAAGATTCTTTCAAAGCATTTACCCATTTCATGATGGATGATTTACAAGTGCATCCACCCACATCTCACTGAGCGTTCAGCAGTTTTTGACCAAAAATGGCATGACCCCTGTGCCCCACTGTCCCTATTCATCCAGTCACGCCCCCAAAAACTTTTTGTTTGTTCAGTTCCCTGGATGAAAAAAGTCCTCAAAGGAACACATTTCTCCAATGTGGAAGAGGTGAAACAAAAAACAGCAGAAGCACTAAAAACCATCAAAATTGACAAGTTTAAAAACTATTTTGAGCAGTGGAAAAATCATCTTGATATGTGTATTGCATCAAATGGAGAGTATTTTGAAGGTGAGTGAAGTTTAAACATGTAAGAATAAATACACAATTTTTAAAAAATATATTTTATTGGTTATGCTATTACAGTTGTCCCATTTCCCCCCTTTATTCTCCTCCCACTTACACCTTCCTCCCCCCTGCATTTCTCCCCCTCATTAGTTCATCAACACGGGTCATACATATATGTTCTTTGGCTTCTCCATTTCCTGTACCATTCTTAACCTCTCCCTGTCAATTTTGTACCTACCATTTACGCTTCTTATTCCCTGTGCCTTTTCCCCCATTTGTCCTGCACCCCATCCCTACTGGTAACCCTCCATGTGATCTCCATTTTTGTGATTCTGTTCCTGTTCTAGTTGTTTGCTTAATTTGTTTTTGTTCTTTTAGGTTTGGTTGCTGATACTTTTGAGTTGTCATTTTACTGTTCATAATTTTTTATCATATTTTCCTTAGATAAGTACCTTTAACATTTCATATAATAAGGGCTTGGTGATGATGAACTCCTTTAACTTGGCCTTATCTGGGAAGCACTGTATATGCCCTTTCTGGGCAGATAATAATAGCTTTGATCAAAGCTAACAAATGATAGCTTTGCTGGACAGAGTAATCTCGGATGGAGGTCCTTGCCTTTCAGGACTTTCAGTACTTCTTTTCACCCCTTCTTGCCTGTAAGATTTCTTTTGAGAAATCAGCGGATAGTCTTCTTATAGGAACTCCTTTGTAGGTAAATGTCTCCTTTTCTCTTGCTGCTTTTAAGACTCTCTCCTTATCTTTAATCTTGGGTAATATAATTATGATGTGCCTTGGTGAGTGCTTCCTTGGGTTCAACTTCTTTGGGACTCGGAGCTTCCTGGACATCTTGGAAGTCTATTTCCTTGGCCAGGTTAGGAAAGTTTTCCTTCATTATGTTGTCAAGTAAGTTTTCCATTTCTTGTTGTTCCTCTTCTCTTGGCACCCTATGATTCAGATGTTGGAACATTTAAAGTTTTCCCAGAGGTTCCCAAGCCTTCCTCATTTTTTTGAATTCTTATTTCTTTATTCTGTTCTGGTTGAATGTTTATTTCTTCCTTCTGGTCCATACGGTTGATCTGTGTACTGGTTAGCTTCCCTTCATTCTTGGTTTGCTGTGCATTTTCCTTTATTTCACTTTGCATAGCCTTCACTCTTTCCTCTATTTTGTGGTCATACTCAACCATTTCTGTGAACATCCTGATTACCAGTGTTTTGAATTCTGCACCGATGAAGGCTATCCCTTCACCACTTAGTTGTATTTTTTCTGTAACTTTGATCTATTCTTTCATTTGGGCCAATTTTTTGTCTCTGTGTGCCTGTTACATAGTAAGGGATAGAGCCTTAGGTATTCGCCAGGGCAGGGCAACCTAGGTCACTGCATTGTGGTGCTGTAAGTCAGGGAGGGATCAGAGAGGGAACAGTGCTGCTTCTGAGTTCTCCATGGCTTTCAGTCACTTCTTCCCCTACCCACAAGCAAATTGGGCCCTTCTGGTGCTGTTCATGGGTGGGTAGGTTGGTGTACAATCAAGGACCCTGTGGGTATCTCCAATGAACTCTCCTGTGAGGCTGCAAATTTTCCCCACTGCTGCAACTCCCACAGATTTTTTTGGTCAAGGGTTTTGAGGTTTTATGTCCCCACACTGGAACCCTGGGTTGTGAGGTCTGTCTAGCTCCCCAGTTTTTCCTCCCCATTTATCCACATGCAAATGTAGGACTGTCTGCTCCTCTAGCTGCCACCTCACCCAATCTTCGAGCCACCACCTTGCCAGCCCTGGTCCTCCGGCTGCCACCTTGCTGCAAGTCCTGTCTGCCTAGGCTGACCATCTCCGCCCCATCTGTCGGTCTGGATGAGTGTTTCTTCTTTAACTCCTTGGTTGTTGGACTTCCATATGGTTCATTTTTCTGTCAGTTCTGGTTGTTTTTTGTTTTTATGTTTGTCGTTGTTCTTATTTTGGTTGTGCAAGGAGGCACAGTGTATCTACACGTTCATCTTGGTGGGAAGTCTGAAATACACAATTTTTTAATAAATAAATTCTGATTTCTTTTGGGTCCCACATCATGAATGTATGTATTGTATGTATGTATGCGTATGTACATATAATATATACATAATTTATACATATATATACATTATCTTCTTTGTCCATTCATCTATTGATGAACAGCTAGACTGTTTCCATATTTTGCCTCTTGTGAATAATGCTGCAGTGAACATGGGAGTGAAAATATTACCGCCGTATCCTGTTTTCACATTCCTTTGGATATAAACTGAGAAGTGGGATTCTCATTTCTGGGTCATATTATAGTTCCATTTTAAATTTTTCTGAGGTAACTTCATATGGCTTTCCATAGTGGCTGTACCAGTTTACATTCCTGTCAGCGCCCAAGGACTCTTCTCTCTACATTCTTGCCAACACTTGTGCATTGATTGATTTTTATTTTTTGAAGTAACCTTGATTTTTTAAAGTAATTCTCACTTGGTTATGTTGTTGTAACCTTTTTATACGTTGCTAGAATTCTTCTGTTATTATTTTGTTGAGGACTTTTACATCTATAGTCATGAAGCTCTTTGGTCTATAGTTTTCTTTTCTTGTGATGACTTTGTTTTGGGTATCAGATAATGCAGCCTCCTAAAATGAATTAGATTGAGGCTTGATTTATGGACCAAGATATGATCTGCCTTGGAGAATGTTCCATGTGCTCTTAAGAAGAATGTGTATTCTGCTGCTCTTATTGGGTGGAATATTCTACAGATGTCTGTTAGTTCTGCTTGTTCATAGTGTTGTTAAAGTCTTTTATTCCTTGTTTATTTTCTATCTAATTCTACCCATTAATAACAGTGAGTATTGAAATCCATCACTGTTATTGTTAAATTTCTGTTCTCACTTCAATTTTCTGAGTTTTTGCTACATGTATTTCAGAGCTTTTTCGTTAGGGGCATATGTATTTTGTATGTCTTCTTGGTGGCTTGGCCCTAGTATCATTATAAAATGTTCTTTGTCTTTAGTAACAATTTTTACCTTAAAGTCTATTTTGTCTGATACTAGTATAGCCCCTTCCAGCTCTCTTTTTGGGTACTGTTTGCATGGTATAATTTTTTCCATCCATTTACTTTCAGGTTATTTGTGTCTTTGAATGTAAATGCCATCTCCTACAATGAGTGTGTTAGGGTTCTCTAGAGAAATAGAAACAATAAATATAGACATAGACAGAGGGAGATATAGATGTAAATGGAGATTTATTGTAGGAATTGGCTTATGCAATTTTGGAGGCCGAGAAGTACCATAATCTGCTGTCTGCAAGCTTGGACTGAATTGCACCCAGAAAAACTGGTGCCATTCAATCCAAGTCCAAACATCTGAGAACCAGGGGAGCTGATGGTGTAAGTGCAAGTTCAAAGGCCTATGATTTGGGAAGTGGGAGGGGTAATGATATAAGTCCCAGTCTGAGTCCGAAGCCCTAAGAATCAGGAATACCAGTATCTGTGGTCAGGAGTAGATGGATGTTTCAACTCAAGCAGAGAAGGCATATTTGGTCTTCCTCTACTCATTGTTGTATTCGGGCCCTCAGCAGATTGGATGATGCCCACTCACATTAGTGAAGGTGATCTTTAGCAAGTCACCTGGTACAAATGCTAGTCTCTTATAGAGATTTACCAGCTCTCTGAGCATCCTTTAGCCTAGTCAAGTACATACAAAATTAACCATCACAGAGAACATACAGTTGAATTCTTAAATTTCTGCTTCTAATCTCTGTTTTATTGGTATGTTTAATCTACTTAGACTTAATGTAATTACCAGTAAGATAGGATTTACATCTGCCATTTTATTATATGTCTTATGCATTTTTTTTCCTCCATTACTGCTTTCTTTTGTGTTAAATAGATATTTTTAAATGTATTTTTAAAAATAGTCTTGTTTCTCTTTTTTTAATTATTTTAGTATTTGCGCTAGGGATTACAGTGAACATAGTAACTTTTAACAATCTAGTTTGGATTAATACTAACTTAATTTTAATAATATGTAAAACTTTGCTTCTATATACCTCTCTTTTCTCTCTTTTGTGCTAGTATTGTAATACAATCAGCCCTCTGTATCGCTGGGTTTCATATCTCTGGATTCAACCAACTGCAGATCCAAAACATACAGTTGGGAATTTGCAGATGTGGAGGGCCAACTGTATGCATTGTTTTATGTCATTTTCTGTAAGGGACTTGAACATCTGTAGGTTTTGGTATTTGTGGGAGGTTCTGGAACCAACCCCCACCCTTCAGATTCTGAGGGACAACTGAAGTTTTTAATTTTAACTGTGTGAAGGTTCAGTGCCCATAACCTCTGTTGTTCAAGTGCTAACTATACTGTTTTTTGCAATTGTCTTATAAATCAGATTGAAGGAAAAAATACTTTAAATGAAAAGTACATTTATACCGTCCTTTATGTTTTTCTATTTAGTTGCCTTAATTTTATTTCTTCATGGGATTTAAGTTACTCTTTTGTACTCTTTTATTTCAGCCTGAAGACTCTTAGTATTTCTTGTAAGGCAGCTCTGGTAGCAATGAATTCTCTCACCTTTTGTTTATTTGGGAATGTCTTCTTCATTTTGAAGGATAGTTTTGCTGGATATAGAAGTTTCAGTTGTCTTTTTCTTCCAGCACTTTGAATATGTTATCCCATTGCCTGTGGCCTGGTGTGGTTCTGGTAAGATCATACATTTATTGTTAACAGGCATATTATGAAATTCAGTGTGTAGCAGAGCTTGCTATTTGGTCATTTTGGTTTTGATTTCCTTACATTCTGCAGAGATGGGGCATGCTCCATAGTAGTGCCTGGAGCCTGGGACTACTCTCCAACTTTAAATGCATGGAGGAATCCTGGCTTCGGGAAGAACTTGGAGGTCTACTGACTGGCATGGGGGATGAAATAAAAATGAGAAAGAGTAAGAAAGAATTATATGCTAAGGATCCCTCAAGAGAGATGGACCAATATATGAAGAATAATGTCTATGTATTTAAATAAGTGTATTTAATAAATGTAAAAAAGGAAGAGAGAAAGTGCACAAGGAAGTGCACAAGGTGGAAGGAAGGAAGAACAGAAAAATAAAGCAATAGAAGGGAAGGAAAAGAAAATGTAGCTCCAAAAAGCACATACCATATGATTGCCTTTACATGAAGTTCAAACAGGCAAACCTAAACTATAAGGATAGATGTCAGGGTAACAGTTCTCTCTGGGGAGGTTGTCTGGGATAGGGCAAGGTACAGGCTTTTGGGAGGCAGGAAATTTTAAAATCTTGGTCCAACTGTAGACATATATAAAAATTCATAGTTTTCTTCTTAAGACTTTTGTGTATATTTCACATCTAACTAAAAATTAAGGGAAAAGATTATTCTGGTAAGATATATCCCAAACTTTCAGTAGTGAGGGAGTAGGAGAAATAGGATTATAGGGGGAAACAGGGTGGAGAATATCACTATGCCTAACCTGTTTGGGAAAAATAGTTTTTTGCGATGGTTGTATAGTAGCAGATAAAAAGGAGTTCTGTTTTGGAAAAATATTAAATGAATAAACAAGCACTAGGGGAGGGAATGCATCTAATGGGCAATGTAGTATTGTATGGCGATGAAGATGGTGTGGGAAGGGGGTCTTTGGGACAGTGGATCGTTGTGAAGAGCAGGGTAATTTGAGAACACGTGGGGAGGACTGTGGTTGTAGTCACTCCCTTCCTCATTGGGCATCATCAGCCTGAGGCCTGCAGCTGGCTGTTTCCATTCAGGCCTCTTTCCCCAATCCTTAGGGCAAATCACAATCCCACACATAGTAAAATCTAAAATGATGGACTGCATATGTCCATTTCAGACATATTTGTTACCTGTGGGATTGAGTCGCCCAGGAAGTCTTGGCATCCCCACACTCCAGTGTTTGTTTCTCCACTGATGGATATGGCTCTAGGTGCAGGGCCGATGCTAGACATACCACCTCCACCCCATTCACTGGCTCCCCAGCCTTTCCCAAGCCTCCTCCTCTAGTCCCTGTCAGCCCATCCAGTGGCCTGACAACACAAACTGGCCAGCTTGGTGGGCCTATAAGGTCTCTGTGATCACTTTTCATCTATACATGAGTGGACCGACCTCTTTTAGGGTTCCTGCCCAAACTGTTAGGTGAGATTTGTTTTTTAGTGGGAAGGGCCCAAGTCAGATTCCATCCACTTGCTCACCACCTCCTTGATGTGACCTGTCAGTTATTCTTATCCCTTGGTCTGCCTTAGCCATTGGCTAAATATCGTATGGTTTCCAGAGAAGGAAGAAATTAACTGGTGAATAAAGCTGCTGTGCACAGTATCTTTTGTTGTATATAATTGCTTAAATACTTATGAAGGAAATAAAATAAAGTCAAAGGTAGGGAGGGACTTCTTTTCTTGTGGCAATGAGAACATTGCTTTGGAGCTTGCTTATAGCTTTCATGAGTTAGAATCATTTTGCTGTTCCAGCTACACTTTGAAGTAGGGACTATTGTCTACATCTTACAGATGGGGAAATGGAGACTGGGGAGGTTCAGTCACTCACCCAAAGTAACAAAACCAGTTCCACGATGAAACCAGACGTGTCTCCTGGCTCCTGGCCTAGTGCTTTTCCTCTACCAGTGAGAGCTTAACCTGCGCAGGGTCTGCTGTGTCATAAGAGAATTGTTTGACTAGAGAAGGCCCTGTTCTTTTTTTTCTTTCTAGCTTCACCTGAAAGATCTAGTACAGCCCTCACCTGTGGATTTTCCCTGGGCCTTTTCTTGCCCCTTTGTGTCCTCATTCCCCTCCCTACTTCTACTGTGATGGCAGGGCCCCTCCCTTCCCTCTCAGCCTCTGGATGAACCAGGTATTATTACAGTGAGCATGTATTATTTCTATAACCAAGGAAATGAAAATGCCAATATTTTAATATTAACAACTTCAACCTCAAATTTCATAAACAAAGGAACTGAAACCCAGAGAGAATATGCCCGGTCCAAGGTTACATGATGTGTTCCCAGTGGAACTGGCCAAGTTTAGGTCCCATGGCTTCTGTCCCCATGGTTCTTCCCCTAGTGCAAGACCTGGTTAAGAGAGTGGTCAAGCTTATCAGCACTTCCCTAGTCAGGAGTTTGGGGTTTGTTGTTCAACCTCCACAAGATACCTGGTTTTCTTCAGTGTGACAATGAGCAGGCAATGTTGGGGGAGACACAAATTGAAACAAAGAGAATGTCTGTTTTGCTTTTAATATACAAATGTACATCATCATTTTCTTTCCATAAAGAGCCCTTTCCCGCAGTTTATAGGAAAATGTTTTGTAACTATCGACATAGCTCATTAATTAGTTCTTTGAAGAGTTAGTTGCCATGACCCTTGGTGCAACCCAAAAATACCTCTGATAATTAAGATGTTTTTATAGGTCTAGTCACACCCTGAACTTCTGGTAGAGCACTTTGGTCCAGGATGGGTAGTCAGCGATGAAGTTCCAGATACCTACAGTTGTATTCCCTGGGGCCTGACAGAACCTTTCTGTGCAGGTTCACAAGGTCTTCTCATGGGCACCTCACTGTGCTTGGCATTGTCAAAGGCAATTCACCAATAGCTGTCTTTACTTTCTAACAACTAACAGATTTAAAATCTTAAAACCTCAAGTTTAAGGTACTTTGTTGTTGAGACTTGAAACATAAGTCTGAATTAGACTTATGAGATCTCCATGTCCAACATGGGACTTTTCTACCACTTTCTTCTTTGGCTCCCCTCATTCCTTAATAGATGTCTGTTCTTCAGGGAACATTTGATCATATAGACTATATTCAGTCCTTCATACCTAGTGTGCAAGAACTTTTTCGAGAGGACTTTATTATGATTTTCTGGCATTGCTGCCTGGAATACAAGTTGGTTTTTTTGTTTGTTTGTTTGTTTGTTTGTTTCTACTGAACTGAGTTAAATCTGTAACTTCACCCGCAGTTGGGAGTAACAGATGCAGCCTCAAAGGCTTTGCCAACTTATGGAATAAAAAGGCCACTGAAATTATTATTAAGGCAGAGAGCCTCATATTTCTCAACTAGTAAGTGTCCGTATTGGAAGATGATCTAGGTGAACTCATCGGAAAGGAGCCTATCATATGATAAAGGTGACCTTTTCAAAGATCAAAAGCTTTGAGAACCTCCCACAATCAAAAATCAGGGAGAGGATTTAGATTCAGCATGGAAAGTAGGAGGCCAATGATGGAAATGCTTGGAGCTCAGCTGGTGTTCAGTGAAGACCTCCTCTATCCCTCCTCCACGAGGGGTCCTGTATGGCATGTTTGTCAATTCCTGATAAGGTTGCCGTAATGTAAGCGCTTTGTGGTTGAGAAGGGAATTGGGGAGAAGCAAGATGGAGGGAGCACAAAGTGCTTGAGAAAGCTTTTTGAAAGAATGGGGACTTCAGAAAGCTGGTGCCTGGAGAGGCTCAGAAAAGCAGGGAGATGAGGCAGGGAGTGGAACAAAGGATGGTCTAGGGCTACTGAGATACCTGACAGATGTGTATGGAGCATGTTGTGAGGAGAGTGAGAAGAGTCTGTGCAATCCTGGAAGGCTGGCCATACTGTCCTGGGCAGTTTTAATATTTGGTTCAGAAACTCTGCAACCTGGAAAAGGAATGAGTGTGTCATTCAGCCAATTGTCTTCAGACCAGTTAGGGCTGCCTGTGAATAGTGTGAATGAGTATCCCAACTGAGGACCTCACATTCACCCCTTTCAGCCAAGGCAGCTCAGCCCTTTTCTGATGAACTTCCATCTAGGATTTCACTTAAAGAAAATGATTCTAATGTACATTTTAAAAGTTGGAATCCACCAATCCTATGTTAAATATAGGATATCTGAGGCTCAGAGGAATGAGTCAACTCCTTTTTAGGTTATACAGCTAGTCAAAGACAGAGCTTCTGGACTGTGAAGCTAGTCAAAGACAGCCTCTCTTATGTCTGATCCAGTAACCTTTACACTACCACACCTACCAGCATATTCAAAAATAAAATGTCAAGCAACATTGAAGAACAGAGTCACTTTCTCTAAGTTTCTTTTGAGAACAAAATTGTTAGAAGTAAATTATTCTGACAAAATAACTTATAGGGCTCAAAATGTTTTTAAATAAAAGATGTTGACTTTATAAAGGATACATCTTATAGTTCTATAAAACAGGCAATGCCATGGGCCATGAACTCTCTATAATGTTTAATACAACATGATTTAGGTATATTAACAAGATTCAGGGTACAAATAGCTTAAATAGGGATGCCAAAAGAATAAACTATTAGTTTCCTGATTGTCAATCATATGTAAATCTTCAATCATATAAAACTCTAATGCCACAATAACTTAACAGAGAAATAAATACCCTAGAAACCACGTCAGCAGAGTATTTTTCCAGCTTGGCTAGTAAGATTGGGAACAGTTTGTAATTGTAATTCTGTGCTGCCTGGAGCTGCCCATTGAACACTTCATTGTCTCTGATATTTAAAGGGTAATAAACATCACTTTCCTCTGAATCTGGGATCAATTGTTCTACCAAGATATAAGCTAAAGGATCAAAGCCCCTCAACAGTTTATCGAAACCACTAGAATATAAACTTGATAAAAATAGTTTCAATTCTGCTAAAAATTTTTCCTGTTGCCAATAGCACGTAACTGTATTATTTTGAACATTAGCCTATCATAATTCCAAAAAGTTATCTTGGTGTCTCAAAGTTATGTCTACTGCAGTGGCCACAGACTCAAAAACCAGGTAGTTGTGTAAACAGGTGCACAACTTGTGTGTGACAACTGGGAATGGTGGGGACTGTGGCCAACTAGAGAGCACGTCTTTTTTTTTTAGTATATTTTATTGATTATGTTATTACAGTTGCCCCATCTTTTTCTCTCATTTATACCCCTCTGCCCTGCACCTCCTTCCCTCTAGCATTCCCCCCACCACCTTTGTTCATGTCCATGGGTAATACATATAAGTTCCTTGGCTTCTCCATTTCCTATATTATTCTTAACCTCCCCCTGTCTATTTTGTACCTGCCATTTACACTTCTTATTCCCTGTCCTTCTCCTTCATTCTCCCCCGACCCCTGATGCTGAAAACCATCCATGCAGTCTCCATTTCTGTGATTCTGTTCCTGTTCTAGTTGTTTGCTTAGTTTGTTTTTGCTCCTGTGTTTTAGATTCAGTTTTGATAGTTGTGAGTTTGTTGCCATTTTACTATTCATAGTTTTGATCTTCTTCTATTTCTTAGATAAGTCCCTTTAACATTTCATATAATAAGAGCTTGGTGATGATGAACTCCTTTAACTTGACCTTATCTGGGAAGCACTTTATCTGCCCTTCCATTCTAAATGATAGCTTTGCTGGATACAGCAATCTTGGATGTAGGTCCTTGCCTTTCGTGACTTGGAATACTTCTTTCCAGCCTCTTCTTGACTGCAAGGTCTCTTTTGAGAAATCAGCTGACAGTCTGATGGGAACCCCTTTGTAGGTAACTCTCCCCTTATCTCTTGCTGCTTCTAGGATTCTCTCCTTCATTTTAATCTTGGCTAATGTAATTCTGATGTGCCTTGGTATGTTCCTCCTTGGGTCCACCTTCTTTGGGACTCTCTGAGCTTCCTGGACTTCTTGGAAGTCTATTTCCTTTGCCAGATTAGGGAATTTCTCCATTATTTTTTCAAATAATTTTTCAATTTCTTGCTCTTCCTCTTCTCCTTCTGACACCCCTGCGATTCAGATGTTGGAACATTTAAAGTTGTCCTGGAGGTTCCTAAGCCTCTCCTAATTTTTTTTGAATTCTTGTTTCTTTATTGTGTTCTGGTTGAATGTTTATTTCTTCCTTCTGTTCCAAATCATTAATTTTAGTCCCAGCTTGCTTCTCTTCTGTGTTGGTTCCTTGTATATTTTTCTTTATTTCACTTTGTGTAGTGTTCACTTCTTCTTTTATTTTGTGTCCATACTCAGTCATTTCTGTGAGTATCCTGATCACCAATGTTTTGAACTCTGCATATGATAGGTTGTCTGTCTCCTTGTTGCTTAGTTCTTTTCTGATGTCTTAATCTGTTCTTTTGTTTGGGCCATATTTCTTTGTCTTGGTGCACCTGTTACATTGTAAGGAGCAGGTCAACCCACTTCATTGCATTGTGGTGCTGTGTGTGAGGCAGGGATCAGAGAGGGAACAATACTGCTGGCTTGCCTCTCACCCCACTTTCAGTCATTTCCCCTGCTACCCACAGGGGGATTGTGCCCTTCTGGTGCTGATTCCTGGGTGGGTGGTTATGGCACATTCTAGAGCCCCATGGGTCTCACCATCTAACTCCTGTGAGAGTGGGAGTTTCTCTCACTGCCACAACACCTGCAGATTTTTACAGCCAGAGGTTTTGAGGCTTTCTTTCCCCTTGCTGGAGCTCTGAGTTTCACAGTCTGTTTCACTCCCAAGTTGTTCCTCCCAGTTTATCCATACACGAATGTGGGACAGCATGGTTTGCCAGCCATCACCTTTCCATGATTGTTCTCTGCCCCGACTGCCCATCTCTGCCTGTCTAGATGAATGTTTCTTCTTTACCTCCTTGGTTGTCAGAGTTCCATGGAGTTTGATTTTCTGGCAGTTCTGGTTGTTTTTTGTTTTTATATTGGTTGGTGTCCTTCTTTTGGTTGTGCAAGGAAGCAAAGTGTACCTACTTATGCCTCCATTCTGGCCAGAAGGGTGGGAGCGTGTCTTCTGTGGGGGAGCAAGCGCCTGCTATTCCATCCAGCTAACTTGTCACGTGGTAAGGCAACACTGTTGTCCCAGCCCTTATAGTTTTTCTCATGCCTTCCTGCTGCATTCCACCTGCGACATGAATCATCCCCATGTTTCCACACTGTGTAAGCTCCCCATTCATTAGTCACTTAGCCCTCTCAGTTATCAGATGGACCTTCATGGCATTACACTGCTTGTGTTCAAGTAACCCCTATTTTACTGAATAATGGTTCCAAAGCATAAGGATAGTGATGTTGGCAATTCAGATATGCCACACAGAAGAAGGAAAGTGCTTTCTTTAAGTGAAAAGGTATATGTGTATAGGAAGAAAAACATAACATATATATATAGGGCTCAGTACTATCTGTGGTTTCAGGCATTCCCGGGAAGATTTCCCTTGTGGATAAGGGGAGACTACTATAATTTAGCTTTCCCCAAGTGTCTGTATCTTCTGTCTTACTGTCCATTTGTTCTGTACAACGGTCACTACCTCTGGGAGGATTCTATAGGGACGAAAGTCAAGCTCTGGCCATTTTGGAGAGTTGTAAGGGAAAAGAATTAACTGGGTAGCAAAGCTTACACTCTATTAAAGTTGCATATTCTGAAGCCACCGGGTTTTGCCAATTAAAAAATACAGTTCTGGTTCCCTGTGAGCCGGCCCATCTTGTTGCAGAATGAATAAACAGGTTTTAATAGTTTGTCATTTAAATATAGATGGTCAGAAAGTATGACTTTTCCTCTGGATCTCCATGCTGACCAACTATGGCAGGACTTGTGCAGGTATACATGCTTAGATAGAAAGAGAGAGCCTGGAAAACAGTCCAAGGTCTGGGCACGGGAACACAGCACTCAGCCGGGTCCCGAGAGCTGAGAGACCATCTTCCCACCCCGGCTCTTTGCTCCTGTTATGCATGGAAGTTGCAGAGAGAGAGGGCTTCCAGAAGTGGAAACATTTTTAAATGAGTCTTTTAACTTTTCGCCTGTGGATGCAGCTGCATTGACACAAAGCCACATTTGAGGCACGCTGTCTCGGAAGCCTGGCACCATGTAGTGTTTTTCTACTGGGACCCATAATGGCTGGCTTTTAAGAGTGGTCCTATGTTCAGCTTTATCAATGTGGTGCTTGAACCAGACTTTCAGCTGACCTCCAAAAGGAAATAGTTTTAAAAGGAAGAATTTTAAGTCTGCCAAGAGTCAGATAATGGCACAGCACAGAAAAAGCAAGGGCTCTGTGGTTTTTGTATTAAAATACAAGTCTCTTAATGCCTCAAAACACCAGCCTCCAGAAAATGTGAAGTAAATATATGAGGCTAGAAAAAGCAGTTGTAAAGATCAGCTTTCCCCCTTTGTCCCTTGTGATTTATCAGAAGGGAACAAGGTCTTGTCTCCAAAGACAAGGTCTTTGGTTTTATACAAGTGACTGTTCTCATTAAAGTAAATTTCAGGGTTTTCTGAAAGCATCCATGCTGTGTTCACGGCCTCATGCCTGAGGATTTTTTAGTTTGGACATTCTGAAAAAAATATGCCCGAGGACAAAGGCCATTAACATTTGTTTAATTTGGCCTCATCAATTATTTTCCCCACAAGTTACCACAGAGGAATCCTTCCCATCCCCCAATTTCTTTTTGCCGCTTTTAGCACCACCTGCACATTCCTCCTTTTTGCCGAATATGTAATCACTGAAAACCTATAGGACAAGGGGGAGGTTGTTCACTGTCCCCACACAGTCAGTCTCTGGCTCAGGACAGGCTGTCCTTTCTTCTAAGAGTGATCATTTGTGAGGGGAAATGCTATGTATCTCCTCCTCGGTGCAGACTCTCACTGGATTGTAGAGGGACAGAAGCACACTTGTGAATCAGGTCAAGGGAAATGCCCTTTACAGTTCTCACAGAGCAGTTGGCCGCTGTTGCCATCTTACCTTCTGTTTGTAGCAGTCACATTGCTAGATGCGGCTGTAAAGAACAGCACAGTCTTCTAAAAGGGATTTGGAGAACCCTGAGTTCAGTGGAAAAGCCACTCGACCTTTATCAGCAGACACTTGCCCCTGGGGCAGTATATTCAGTGATAAGAATAAAATCCAAGGGAGTGCACGTTGGGGTTAGAATTGCCTGAGAGAGGGCGTCTGCCTAAAGTGTGGTGGGGCACTGATCTCCAGGCCTGCTGGGAACCAGGATAGTGAGAGGGGACAGTGGAGCAAGGGGGACAGAGAGAAAACGTGTGGTCGGTGAGAGGAAGTTCCAGATGGTGTGGAGGTGACACTAGACTAAACAGGATTTGGCTCAAGAGGGAGAGAAGATTCACAGCTTTGGAGTTCCACACACAGGGGAAGCTTGGGGCCAGGTATCGGTTTCCAGCCAAGGATCTGGAAGGACAAAGAACACTGTGCTCTCGAAAGCTTGAGTGGGATGACTGCACGTTGTTGGTGGGCACTGTGGCAGCTGCAGTGAGACTGGCTGGGAGGTGTATCCCTTAGCTGTGGTCTCGAGAATGCTGGTTAACAAAGCACATCCAGAATCAGAGGCACACAACCAGCACATTTTCTTCTCTCTCACGTCTGCAGGTCGGCTGTAATTCAGCGATCTAAGCTGGACTCAGCTGGGCTTGGTTCCAAGTCAGGGGCTGGTTCAGGTCTACTGCATGGGTCTCTCATCATGCTGAGTTCTCTGGGATGGGTTTTTCATGGCAGTGGCAGAGGCACTACAACACAAGGCCAACTGTAAAAGCACTTTTAAACCCATTTATTCTGTTGGCCAAAGTATGTCATATAACCAAGCCCAACATCAAGGGTGCAGGGAAAGTCTTTGTCTCTATTGAGGGAAACTGCAGGTTCATGTGGCAGGGGTGTGGATAGATTTCGGGTGAAGAATAGGGGGCGGGTAACATCATCAGGTTGATTTTTGTCAGCATGTTCAGGTTGTTTATGATCACTACTCAGAAGGGACTGCCACCAACTAAACTGACATAGCTGATGCATACACCAGGATGCCAATTTGTTGACTTGCAATAAGAATTGTGAACATATTGTAGACCAGATAATTATCATCCACTCACTGTATTCTTTTTTTGTAAGAAAGCTACTTAGAGAAAGACAAATAGAGAACAAAATAAACAAACAAAATAGAAATAGACTCATAGAAACAGAGAATAGACTGACAGTTGTCTCGGAGGGCTCAGGGACTGGGTGGAAGAATTAAGTACAAATTGTTAGTTACAGCATAGTCACAGAGATATAAATTACAGCATATGAAACATAGTCAAGAATATTTTACTGACTATGTATAGGGCCAGGTGGGTACTGGAAACATGGGGACAACTCTCTAAAATACAGATTTTTCTAACCACTGTGCTATACATATGAATGTAATACAGAATAATACTGAATGTGAACTGTAATTGAAAAATAAAAAATATTTATTAAAGTAAAAAAGTAGTAAAAATAAAAATAAAGGAAGCTATTTAGAGCATCAAATCGTAATTCAAATTGTGCTTATGAACATGAAGACAGAACAAGGGACATCGGTTTGCTGATCTTGATAGCTTCAATTACTCAGATCTGGTTGCCAAAGGCCTTCATTGCCACTAGCTACAGGACAGCACCTGCCAAAGAGGTACTGGGCAGACTATCCCCATTTAGGTGGAGGCAGTACCAACTAATTTTTTGTACTATTCTTTCCTAATCTCTTCTCTGACCATTCCTTAACCTATGTTCTTTCTTTAGGTAGAGGGCAAGTGGTTCGACTACAGTTTTCAAATTAACATCGAAATTATTCCTCTGTGACTACAACCTGATCACCTATTGAGGATTAAGGTATTTGCAGAACTCCCAAACACTCAATTGCTTACTCATTCAGATAAGGTGCTTTACATGTTCTTTAGTAGCTCTGAAATTGCAGTGGGTATTACAACTGATGACATCTTACAATCCCTAATGGCCATGTGGTCATGAGGTAGTTGTCATATTCTGTGCGTGTGACTTGCTTATTATTTTGGCAGACCTGACTGCATACCTGTAGCCCCAGGTGCTTTAGTGTTTCAGTCACCAAAGCATTTAGGGACCATTTGAGGAAGGAATAAGAGTCTAGGTGGTTGTCTGAAAACTTTACATGGATCCCTTCTGTAAGATCAAGAAAATGCCAGCATCAGAAG
>PVKM010028060.1:0-18479 GCA_004027735.1 Carollia perspicillata
TGGCCACCTGCTAAATTATAATTAGTTTATATTTTTTATCTTGGGGAAAGGGCAAAATATTCATCAATGTGAACACTCTGTCAAAATCTTTAATAGTTTTTGCAGCTTGATCGTTACTAAAAATATATAAGTTGATTTGATTATTCTCAAAAATTCTAATTCACTCTTAAGGAAAAAATGAAATGAATTTTCTTGTTTAAAAACATATTTGAAGCTACTTTATTTGTTTAAAGAGCTTTTTATTATATTTTATTAAAATACTTAGGGAAAATTACCCTACATAAGTTCTTATATTCTTAAACTGTACTCCTGCTTTAAGCTTTTTAATGATTTTAATTATATTACTTTAGAATTTTTTAAGGTCACATAAATTTAGTTTTATCAAAGATATTCATTTTCATTATGATGTGAATAAGTTAAAGTACCTCAATCTTATGGTCTTATAAACACCACCTAAAAACATAGAGATACTCTTAAATTGTGGTTTCATTAACCTTATTTAAACGCAAATGTTATTTTACCTCCTACTTGACAGAGACAGAATTAGTAGACATATAGACACATTCTAAATGTCACTGCGATATGGCCAATCTATACACATTTTCACTGGTTGAATTTTCGTGGAAGAATAGGCTTGTGGTTAATTTTCTACGTGAACAGTTAGCTAATAAAAACAAGTGTACACACTGTATAGATGATTTAATATATGTTATCAGTAAGTGAATAGAAGTTTTGCAATTCTAAAAATATCTCATTTATATTTCATTTAAAGTTGGGAATTTATTGTTCTTATTTCTCGGATAAGGTAACAGGCTTAGCTAATGAGTGTCCCGAGGCTACACCTCTAGCTGATTTTGAAGACAAAACTCAAATATATAGTTTCTGACTGAAAAAGACTTGTTCTTTCCATGACATGATGTGTATCTACAGGATGAGTAGAAGTTCAAGGCACTCAGGGCATATCTACAGTTTACTAACGAATGAAATGGTGCATTTTTATTTAAAATGTATTAACCTAGATAATGTGGATGGCATTTCTTTTAAGGATTCAAAATATATGTCTGTGTCTATCAGAAATGCTGGATTAAAGTAAATGATAATTATAACATACATTTAACTGTATTTATCTCCTCCAATAACATTGGTTTAGAGTGTGGTCAGAGGAAAATTTGGTAACTACTACTTGTGAATAGTTTAATAGTGCTTTAAGCATGTTATTCAATATCATATTAAATATATCTTTATAATGTATTTACATACTACTTAGAACTGGTAGTATACTGTATACATGTGCAAATGTACACAAAATCATTGTCAATATTTTTCCCTCACACGTATTAAGTATAGGAAACAATTCAAAAATTTCTGTCTGCTTTTCATGTAAATGTACCTAAGTATGCTCAGGTTGACAAGGCTTTGAACTTACATTTTTGTGAGATGTTGGATTTGTTACCTGTAGGCATTTTACAGTTTTCTCATGAAAGCATCATTTAATGACATGAATTCATTAAATCAAAATTATGCATGTTTTCAGATTGTATTCTTTTATACACATATACAAACACCACATACACACATATTGATACACACATATATACATATATATGTCACTTTGCATAACTTTGAACTCCTAAATAATTTAATCACCTTAACAGAGCTTTTTATTATTGTTTTGATTAATATCTGTGAACTCTACAGCAATGAGTGTCTGAGAAGACATAGTTAAGATTAAATATGCATCTTACGAAGTCATTATTGGATTTAAGAAGTTGTAGATTCCATATAAAATAATTATTTAGATTCTGACTGTACTAAAACTATGAAAACAAATATAGGCTACTGGGCTCATGTTTTTGTTAAAGAGTATTTAAGAGTTATGAGCTTCAGCCTAGCACTCATAATTAGTCTCTCTCCCCATTTTTTGAATATTTCTTGTCTTTATTCTACTTCCAATGAAAGTAGAAGGTTAATCATAATTTCTATAAAGCTTTTTTTTACAGGAAAAAGGCATGGGAGAAGAAAAGAAAGTATTGTGTGGTTCATAAAGTATGTCATTACCAGAGCTGGACTTGCTACTAAATCAGTGATGACCTACCACCAAAGAAATATATTGTGCTTCACATGTAAGTAAATTTAGAGCTGGGCTCTATATTGTTCCATAGGTTGTCCCAGTGAGTTTATGTGTGTCTCCTAAAAAAATCTGTTTGAAATTTCTACCTCATCCTTATTTCTCTAAATCCACGTGTAATGAAATTTTCCATTATGGAGGAATAGAACTCTTGACATTTGATTATACATACATACATATACATATATATTATATTATATATTATATGTATAATAACATGCATTTGTTTATATTGTTTGGGAGCTTTAAAATGTTTATTCACCTGTAATCATAGCCCCAGTCGAGGTACAGAATATTTTCATTTTCTTTAAAAGTTGCTCTGGGACCACACTGCTAGCATTTCTCTTTCTTTCTAGGATATCATTGATTTTATGTCTATAACTACAGACTTTTGAGGGGGGACCTTTTCATAAATATAATTATAAAATATGTCTGGCTTCTTTGGCTCAGGATTATGTTTTTGGATTAGTTCATATTGTTGCATGTTCAGTAGTCGGTTTTTATTCTTTGTTCTCTGTGTGTGTTTGGGTCAGTAGCAAAGGAGTATGGGCAATATACTCTTAAAGACAGAGAACTCAAACCCTTGCATTGGGTCCTTGCTGAAAAGTTTCTGAGAAAGGAAACTGCTTGTCTTTCAGTCTGTAATATGCGTCAGGGAATTTTGCCTGTATCTTAATCCCACAGCAGTCACCTGTCAAAGCCTCATTCCCTGGAGACACTTTCACAGATATGATGATTCTCAGGGGAGTGACATTATGGAATTGAAGTATTTCATGATACAATGTTTTTTTAACTGGAAGTTAGAGAAAATTATAAATAGTTTCCTTTACCTTACCGTTAACATATTTTTAACTTTAGACCAGATAATCTTATAAATATATAAATAAAATTTTTGCCAATAACACTTTGCTGAGGTAACATTTTTTTTTGGAATAAGAAATGTTTTGTTGTTATTGTTGTTCAAGTACAGTTGTCTCCATTTTCCCCCTACACACCTCCACCTCCCATCCTCAAGTTTATCCCCCTTTGGCTTTGTCCATGTTCCTTGATGACCCTTCCCTTTCTGTCCCTCCTTATTGCCTTTCTCCCTCCCCTCTGGTTACTGTCAGTTTGTTCTTTATTTCCATGTCCCTGGTTATATTTTGCTTGCTTGTTTGTTTTGTTGATTAGGTTACAGTTATAGGTGAGATCATACGGTATTTGTCTTTCACTGCCTGGCTCATATCCGTTAACATAATGCTCTTCAGATCCATCCATTTTGTCAGGAAGGGTAGGAGCTCTTTCTTTCTGCTGTGTAGCATTACCTTGTATAAATGTACCATAGTTTTTTGATCCATTCATTTACTGATGGGCACTTAGGTTGCTTCCAGCACTTGGCTATTGTAAATTATGATGCTCTGAACATTGGGATTCATATGTTCTTTTGAATTGGTGTTTTAGGATCTTAGGATATAATCCCAGCAGAAGAATTGCCAGGTCAAAAGGCAATTCCATTTTCAGTTTCTTGAGGAAATTTCATTCTGTTTTCCACAGTGGCTGCACCAGACTTCATTCCCACCAACAGTGTACTAGGTTTCCCTTTTCTCCACAACCTTGCTAGCACTTGTTTGTTAATTTGTTTATGATGACCATTCTGACTGGTGTGAAGTGATAGGTCACTGTGGTTTTAATTTGCATCTCTCTGATGGTTAGTGATACTGAGCATCCTTTAATATGTCTCTGGGCCCTCTATATGTCCTCCTTGGAGAAATGTCTGTTCAGGTCCTTTGCTCATTTTTTAATTGGATTATTTGTCTTCCTGGAGTGGAGTCATGTGAGTTCTTTATATATTGCGCAGATCAACTACTTGTCCAAGGTATCATTGGCAAATGTATGTTCTCATAATGTTGGTTTCCTTTTCATTTTGCTGATATTTTCTGTAGCCATGTAGAAGGTTTTTATTGAAATGAAGCACTATTTGTTTTTCTTTCCTTTATTTCCCTTGTTCTAGGGGACATATCAATGAAAATATTGCTGCATGGGATATCTAAACCTCCAAACTCTTTTTATGAGACCAACATCATTTTAATCCCAAAACCAGATTAAGACACAACAAATAAAGAAAACTACAGGCCAATATTGCTGATTAGTAGACATGAAATTCTCAACAAAATATTGGTTAACTGCATCCAGCAATACATTAAAAAATCATACATCATTATCAAATGGAATTCATACCAGGGATGCAAGGATGATTCTATATTCACAAATCAATAAACATAATATAGCACATAAAAATGGAAATAAAAAATACCTGATCATATCGATAGATGCAGAAAAAGCATTTAATAAGGTAGAACACTCATTTATGATAAAAACACTCAGCAAAGTGGGAGTAGATGGGGCATACCTCAACACAATAAGGGCCATATGCGAGAAACCTACAGCCAACATCATACTCAACATGCAAAAACCAAAAGCTTTCCCACTAAGATTAGGAACAAGACAAGGATGTCCACTTTCAACACTTCAATTCAACATAGTATTGGAAGTCCTAAGCACAGCAATCAGACAAGAAAAATAAATAAAATACATCCAAATTGGAAAGAAGGAAGCAAAACTGTCATTGTTTGCAGATGCCATGGTAGTAGACACAGAAAACCCTACTTTTAACATATTAAGCAAACAGAAACAAGTAATAAAATATTAGCTGCCTTTCAAATATAAGTACAGAATATCAGACAAACAATTAGATATTTTGAAAAAAAGATATGTCAAAGTCTGTCAATGATGATGTGTTTCTGATGGTTTCCTGAAACTGAGAAAGGCATCAGAGCCTTCTCAATGTGAACCATTCTTTGGAAATACATGTTTGTTCTGAATATGTTTCCTTAGTATAATATGTCCATATTTCACTCCTGTGTTTGGTTAGTGGCATAAAAGCAGATCTATAAAAATTTGAGACTGTGTTGATAAATATGAAGAATGAATCAGAGAATAAGAAAAGTAATTTCATTGTTTGGAAAAATCTAAATTCAAATAGGTAATTAGGAAATAATTTAGAAAAATATTTCACACTATATCATGAATATTACTTCAATATAGGTGTTTACTGTGTTGGTATGTTTTAAGAATGTTAATGGGAGGGTTCAGTAGATGTGTAATGTAAATATAATCTTTCCATTTAAATCATGAGTGATCTGCTCCTAGTTAGTACTATCAGCCAGACATATGGATTTAATTTTTTTTTAAAGATTTTATCCATTTCTAGACTGAGGAGAAAGGAGGGAGAAAGAGAGGGCGAGAAGCATCAGTGTGTGGTTGCCTCTCGAGTGCCCCCACTGGGGACCTGGCCCACAACCCAAGCATGTACCCTGACTGGTAATCAAACCAGCAACCCTTCAGTTATCAGGCCAGTGTTCAATGACTATGGTGCAGTCACTGAGCCACCAGCCAGGGCAACATATGGATTTTTAAAACCATGTGACACCAATAATAAGGAAATGCCTCAGTCTTATAGATTTTAAACTGTCCTAAAAGCTTTGGAAGATAAGAAAAAGTTTTTTTATGTGATATTGTGAAGCTGGCTTAATAATACCAAGAAGCAACTTAATAATTGTAACATAAAAAAAAACTCACTTGTTACCACATATGAGAAAATCTAAATCCAAATATCAAATTTAGCAAACAAAATATGAGTAATGTAATATGATTAAATATGCATTATGTAAGATGCCAGCATAACTCTGAGAGAGGACATCTATTACTTATTAAAATCATTAATAGGCAAATACAAAAATAGAAAACATGATTAGTAGACAGGTGCTAAAATAACATTTGATATAATTTAGCATCAATCATGAAAAATTTATATAAATTATTGCTTACAGATTATAATAATGGATAATTAATATATTAACATGACTATTAGAGCCAACAGTACAACATCACTGAAACAGCTGGCATTCTACCGATGGTTGATTTTGAACCAGAAACTATTTATAAGTTTACATATATTCATTCAATTTCACAAGAATTATATGAGGTTCTACTGAATTCTTCATATTACTATGAAAGAAATGGAGAAGTTATCATTTTTGGGTAAAAGAAACAGAAGTCGGCCATAGGTAGTTGAAGTCAATGTGGGTGCCTTTACCATTCTGCTACATGCTATTGTTCCTTGAGTCATACATGTCTTAGCTCTGGAAGAAATCACACCATGTGTTAGGTGCAGATTCAGAGCATAGACTGCCTTCTGGAGAACATTGCCCCAGCTCTGCAAGGTACTGCCACCTAGCTAGAACTAAAACTGAGTCTTCAAAAGTCCTTCCCACCAGTCTATCAAACCAGATGCTTCAGAGTCACTGAGAACATGGGAAGTAAGTGATTCTATTGCCACCCTTCTTTTGCTGTGATTTGAGTTCCTTCACAGAACCAGTGCTGGGTAGAATACCACAACAATGGATAAGCATTCTGTAAGAGCACTGATGGTAGTTTTGGCAGGACCATTGCTCATGGGAAAGACAAATCCAATGTCCACAGGTATATATCTATTCCAGTTAGAGTGAAACACTGCTTTTTCCTGATGGAAGCTATAGCCCATCTTTAATTACTATTATTGAAAGTGTGTTCTCTTTCTTTCCCTTAATTGTTCCTAAATTTTACCATTTTTTTCCTGAAGTAAGAGCCAATTTTTTTAAATTTCCTTTTTATATTTATTTTATTTTTACTTTTTATTCTATTTACACTTTCAATTATACATGAATGAAATTAAATTAAGATCTTAAACTGTAAGCTTAGATAATAGAATTTGAACCTTTATTTTTTTGTATAAAAACATCAAAAATATGTTTCCTCCATGTATGGTTTTAATTGATGTTATATCTTATAATATTAAAAATCCTGTTACTTTGTGAATTCTTTGACATAAGAATTTTAGAAATTTTGATTACTTTACACATATTTATGTAATATCCATGTTTTTAAAGTTATTGATTACCTGTTATTGGTTAATATTTAATCTCATTTTGGGGAAAAGATTTACATTGTATGGTTTCAATAAAAATGATAGACTATAAAAAGAGGAAAGAGTAATGCTTGAGTAAAGAACTCTTGCAAATACTACCGTAACTCACTGGTCGATGTTAATGTCACCAATGTGTCATGTGTACATCATTATCCCCTGATATGATATGATGGGCATTTTACCTCCATTGTATTCTTTCCAAAATTCAGTAACTCATGTCCAGTCACCAGACAATCCCCAAATGAGGGTTAGTCTACAATATATCTGATGATTGCTATTTTTCCTCCTAAAACTGTCAAGACATGAAATAAAATTCAAGACTAAAAGACTGGTCACAGATCAGAGGATATTTTGCAGGTATAATATGTAAATAAAAAATGAGGGGGGGCCCCAAAGCTGGAATGGTATTCTGGAGCGTGGGCCCCTTGTAGTGCAGGATCTAGGAACCAATTTGCATCAGTGTACCAGCCAGCATTATTGTAAGAGGCAGCATTTCTCCTCAGTGAATTTTTAGAAGACTCATTAAACATGTTCACCCATTTCATGATGGGTCATTTAGGAGCACACCTGCCCACACTGCTCTGAGTGTTCAGTAGTTTTAAACCAAAAAACGGCATGACCCTTATGCCCTGCGTGCCCTATTCACCAAATCTCGCCCAAGCAACTTTTTTTTGTTTCCCCAAATAAAACAAGTCTTCAAAAGAAAATGTTTGCTGATGTGGAAGAGGTGAAATAAAAAATGGTAGAAGCGCTGAAATGCATCAAAGTCCATGAATTCAAGAACTGTTTTGAGCAGAGAAAAAAAAATTTCAATAGGCATTTGCATCAAATGGAAATGAGATGACTGAAGTTTAAACATGTAAGAATAAATATACAATTATTTATAAATACATTCCAGGTTTTTTGGTGTCCCCTTTCATAAAGTAACCTGGATAAAATACTACAACATCAAAAATACACTAATGGGAAAGCTGAGGAAATATGAATAAAGTCTAGATTTTAGTTTTTAAAAATCATTGAATCGAAGTGATGTTATAAAAATGTTTATGGTATTTTTAAAAACGTTTTTCTCAAGATGTTTACATAAAAATCATACATATTAAAATTTTATATTATCATTGACTACCATAATAAAAATATTATTATTTTTATGGAGATAAAATTTTGGTTCTAAGAAATTATTTTACCATGATATTCAGTAAAATTATTATATATTATGTGATTTATTGGGACATAAACAGATCTTTCAGAAAACAACTATGCATGTTAGAAATATTAATGTTAAAATAATATGACACAGTATAGCTCACTGATTATCTTCTCAACAATTTCACTGTGTTTAGTTGTTATTCTCTTTTCCCCTTCAATTTATCTTATATATCTTGTAATGTTAGTTTGATTGGCAATGAACTGTTATTTCTGTGGAATAATAAAGGAGCAATTTTTGTTTTCTATCATGGCCATTCTTGCCACCGGAAAAAAAAACACAAGTAGAAAAAAATCAAATGATTTTATTCAATATAGATGCATTTGCACCTTGCAAACTATTAAAGAAAGGGTAGGATTTAGGCTAATGTTAATATAATGTTATTAATATTATGGAAATAGATGCCTCACTAGCGGCCACTTCCTGTTGAGGCAGATGTTATTTGATTTACCCCTTTTTAAGATATTCAGTTGTGTCTGTCCATAAGCCCTTAAATGTTAATTTTCAACCAAGATAGTAAGAAAAATCAGGCTTGATTTTGAGGCAGTTTTCACCTACCAGGACGTATAAATTCATACAATATAAAAATACTACACGCTGATTTAAAATAGTAAACATTCAAGACCTCCCTCTTGTAATGCCGTGGCTTCTCCAACTGTTCTGTGAACCTTCCCAGGAACTAACAAGAGGGATAATTTCTAAGGTAGAGAAGAGTTCCAAAAACCTTACTCTCTAATTAGCCAATGTGAGTTGGTCAAATATTTTATGTTTCTAAAACATTATTGATCCATTAGAGAGAAATTGTTTTGTAGACCACCATTGCTTTGATTGTGTGAAATAAAACAGTGATCTAGAAATATTGACACTACACAAACAAAAAGGGTTCTTGTGCAAAAATGTACATAAAAGGCTTCTTATGTTTTTCTACTTTCAGACATTCACATACACATAAGCATTTTTAAGGTTCATAAATAATCTTGCCATGACTCAATCTATCTAGACTTGAATTACTTGGTATATTCAAGTTGTATTAAAAAAGCTAATATTTTGTTGAAAGTTATCTATTTACTAGCCACAGAACACTATTATGTAATGTTCTATATAACACAGTATTAATGTGCTACTCTGTACAGCATTTGTGGGTTCTTTTGGTTCACTAAGTACCAAATACATCTAGACAATATTTAACACAATAAAATGTATAGGAAGAATTGATATTTTATTCTTCTTAGAACTGCTCAAATAAGAATTGCATGCTGACCAAGGGCATAGACACTAGATATCGTGTAAGGTAGCCCAGTGTGTTGAGCTATCTCCTTTATTATTGAAAAGTGGCATAGATACATCATTAAATAGGGAAGTTTATTTTTAAATGAAATTTGGTAGTTCTTGTTTATATTAATAATTTTAAGAGTTGATCATATTTTAGGGGCAAGGACTTATTGCAGCATATTTTTCTTGAATGGGTGACTTATGCATATTTGTAACTGACCAATATTTTGGATTTAGGAGAATGCTGTCATTTTTCATGTAATATGGAAAGAACATAGTAATCTGACTGAAAATAGGCAATCCTACTAGAGGCAGTGTAGTGAGTTGTAAAAGTTTCAATTGGATGTCCTGACTAAAGGAATTTGCTGGTAGCTAAGTAGAAAATCCAAAGGCTTAAGATATTACAGTTTTTATTTTAATAATTTGTAGCAGTATATACAAACATTATGGTGAGGGGCACAGAAGCATAAATAAAGTAGATTACACTCATGAACATTTGTAGTTAGGTAATGGAATCCTATTCTGAGGAATAAGTTTTGGCATAAAAAAATTATTAAGTCTTAAATTGTTGACTAGCCAACAAAAACCTGTGGTCAAGAAAATAGTTAGCATTCTAGTTATCAAAATTATGGCAAAGGAAAATTTTTCTAGCACCCAAAACTGATAGTACAAGATCTACCTAGTTACCTATGGCCTGGATTACTGTGACAGAAGACTTAGTTTATAAAATACCCATCATGTTATTTTTTATAATACATTGTAACATTTCCCTTTTAATGGATTTGGGACCATGGGACAAGTTCTCAGTTCCTTCCAGCTGTGGATCCTGGTAGCCTGTGTAATTTGAAGTACAAAGAATGGGTGACTTCCTATGGACGGGCTCTTGTAACGAACCTTGGATTGTGACAGATTACAGAGGGCTGAAACAGCTATTTTGGTGTGTCATTTTTAGGGGTTATAGTTAAGTATAGTAAAAAGAGGTCAATTCGTGTTAAAATGTCTTATCAAATTATTCTTTTGAATAGCTACCAGGTTTAAGTTTTGGAATGTGTTTAATGATTTCTGATGTTGCCATTTTTGTGTGGTAGATTAGAAAAAACTTTCAGGCACTTATATTCTTTTTAAATTATGAAAAATGAAAGGTAGACTTCATTATATGTCAAAGCATGAGCCATAGTTCACACTTACAAAATAATAAGGTGTCTCCATAGCTAGTTGTACATCTTGTCCCATTATGAAATATTCACATTGGAAATATTAAATATTTAAAATAAAAAAATAAAAAACAGTGCATTACATAGACTTATGGTCTTTATGCTGTGATTTTGTAAGAGAAAAGTAATGAATACATTGTAGATGTTTATGTATACATACAAGGTGTTCCTAGATGTAGTCTTGAGTTAGGTTAAAATGTAGTTTTTTACTTTATTAATTTAATTCTTGAGAATCTGTTTATAACAAATAAAATGGAAAATATACAACAATAATATTTGGCAAATGTGTTTCATACTGGTACAACTAGAATTGGGGCAACAGGGCACCGACATGAGGGAGGGGCCGGAGCTGTAGTCTTCATGGTAGTTTTCTGCATGTTCTTGGCCAAGCATTTGGCTGCTTCCTGCATGGTTGGTCTCCAGAAAGCCCATCAAGGGAGGTTCCTGTCAAACTGAGAGTTAAACAAAGATAACAGAGACTTACAGAGCTCAGAGATGTTGACATTCAGCCTAGTCAGTGAGAGAAAACACCCCACTGAAACATTCATCTGAGTCCCTAGAAAATTGTAATTTAGGAGTCAAATCTTAAAATCTTTGCCCTTGGACTGAGGAATTTTAATTATCTGCCAGAAAAAAATATCATTTAGGGAAGATAGTAAAACATAAAACCTACATTCTATTATTTACAAAGCTCATCATAAAATCTAAAATTATTAACACACAAACAATCAAAGAACTCAAGGTAATTCAGAGTTCAAATAAGAAGATGTAGCTATTTGGAGCAGTTGTTAAATCTCTCTCTCTCTTTCCATCTCCATCTTTATCTCTTTATGCTTAAATATTTAAAGACAAAGTTGACTGTAATGAGCAAACCCATCAGGATTATCAAGAGAAAAAGAAACTAAAAAGGAACCAAATGAAAGTTATTGATCTAAAGAGTACAATATCTAAAAGTAAGCAAAAATATAAAACAAAATAAACAAACAAAAAACACTGAATTGCCTCAAGAGGTATTTTGGGAATATTAGAAAGGGTCAGTCAGTTTTTAAACTTACATAAGCAGAAATTATTTAATCTGAAGACGATAAGTTTTTAATGTTATTGAACCCAGTTTTGTTGACATATAGAACAATATTAAATATTCTGACATATATGGAAATTAAAGGCCGCAGAGGAGAAATAAAATCAGACATAAAATTTTTGAAAAAAATAATGTCCACAATGTCCCAATATTGAAAAAGACATTGACAATAGGAAGTTAAGGGAAACCCACCAGAAAATCAGAGCTGTGGAAACCACAGTTATACTGATGAAAACAAACACAGGAAAAGGGAATCACGTGAGAACCGTTCTTTCCCTTCCACCTGTGTGGTGTTGATCTGGTTTTCTCATTTTTGGTCTTTTATCCTCTATCTATTCTATAAGCTGCCACTTTTGAAATTTCCAGAATAATAAAGATTTTAACAATTGTTAAATACTGCTACTAAATAAAATGTTAGAAAAAGTAACTGTCAAGTGATGCAATAATAAAAAGGAGAAGGAATAGAAACAGTGGGTGATGTTTACTTGTTAGCCACTATTATTTTTGTTGCCATATTAGCAGTAGTACTAGCAGTGGTAGTACTAGTAGTAGTAACAGCAGTGGTAGTACTAGTATTAAAATAATAATAAAGCAGAGCTGTTAAATATTATAAAATGTTTTTTAAATAATGTCATTTTAAAATTAAAACACCCATAGGAATTAAAGACTTATAAGAAGGAATCACTGGGGAGAAAAAAATATTTGAGATGCAGAGGATAAATGTTGGAGATATTTCCTGAGAATGCAAAACAAATATCACTGAGAGTAGACCAAGGATAGTGGGCTAGCCTTAGAAGGGAAAATGTGTGATTCTTCATCTGACAAGGTCAGGGAATATAGGCAGTAATAGGTCCTATTTCAGAGACAGTTTTAGATGTAAGATTGGGAAACTGGACAGTTGATGCTAGACAGTCTCTATGTAATTTGGATTGTGTAAAATAAGGTCATTATTTGCTATGATAGGGGCAATGATAGAGATTCAGACTGGAAAGGAGTGCTAAAACTTTAAATAACTATTGTAAAATGAGAAAATTTACTTGACTGTGGGTAAGTATAAAGATTGTGTTTGCTTTGAGTGTTTTGGCTTAAAATAAAATATCTATAATGTGTAATACCGTAGAGCTAAAAATGTTAATGTTTTTCTGGCACCACTCAGCAGGCTGAGAAAGTAGGGCCTCAATTTATTTTTCATGTGTAGAAGGAAGTGGGCATGATACGTGGGAAAATTATGTTAATTTTCTAAGTGGAGATCTTATATCACAAGGTCACACCTTTTACTAATTAGAAATCATATACATAATCATCTGGCACTAATTGAGCCAATGAAGTCACTTGTTGGTCATGGAATTCACATGAGAGATGCTATGTCACAGTTTCAGGGCCTGGCAGACAGTTGTGGAAACACACAGCCAGGAAATTGATGTTGATAGTAGCGCTTGGGAATTCAACACTGAAATTCTTGCTACTTCATAATTGGATTTTGGCATGTCCCCTTAATCTCCTCTGGATAATACATAGCACTACAAGCAAGAGGCATACTACAGTGTTACTTGGAATTTTGATAAGTGGCAAATTGCTGCTGACACTACTGGTATTTTTTAGTACAGAAAACTACAATGCAACTTAGAACAAAACCAGTGGGATTGATGTATGAAATTTTGCAAAAGAAGGTATGTCATCCCTAGTAGGAAACAAATTTGATTTTATAAATACTTACATTTAAGACTATTTAAGAATGAATTTTATGTTTGTGCTTTTTTGTGTGTGTGGTGGCTGCTCTTGTTTTAAATAAAAAGTGGGAAAATGATAACTTTGATTATTCAAAATATTTATCAAAGTACCAGAACTGAATGTTACATATCTTATAAGTATCTTGCAAAAAGTCAAGATGTTAAATAGAAGATCAAGTCATTTACAGGATTTTTTTTTGTATTCAAGGTCAAATAGACTTATGGCTAAAGAACAGAGAATAGTGAGCATTTTCTAATTTCTTTATAAAACCCTGAAGACTAATTGCTAAGCAGGCGAGGCCTCTAAACCTTTGTTCGATGGATGTTAGATTGGTTAAGTCAGGTCTATGGTCATGAAGTCAAAGAAATTGGATATTGGCTTGGATATTTATACAGTGGTGAGGAATTTAGTTAACCTCAAGGGGCATAATTGTTTAATATTATGTGTAAAGTTGTCAGAACAACTTGCCTACTGACTTATATCTCATTAATATGCTTAATGTGGATAAAATGGTTGAGTTTTAAATGAAATTGCTTTTTACAGAGAGACTATATTTACAGGTTTTTCTTCATTTTTGTGTTCATTTGTACACCAATGATTTTACATTTTAAAATGGGTTTGCTTCCCAGGATCTATGAATCAACCTTCTAACATATTCTTTTTGTTTTACTTGTCCTACCAAACAACACTTTCTAAACGAGATAGCCAGAATCTTCTTTTAAATAAAATAAATAAGTAAAGTTTTTAAATCATAAAACCCCAGTGCTCGAACTCATCTTCAAGATGTCCCACTCACTTAGACCAAAACCAACTCCTCACCATGGACTTACAAGGTTCTATGTGATGTGTCTCCTGTTACCTCCTTGATGTTATCCTGTTACCTCCTTGATGTTATCCTTGATGTTATCCTGTTACTTCCTTGATGTTATCCTGGGTTGATGTTACAACCCAGCCATGTGGGCCTTCTTACTGATTCTAAAATACAACATGCACATTCTTATATTAGGGCATTGCGAATTTCTCACTTTGCCTGTAATTCTCTTATTCTATGTCTTCACATGGCAGGCTTTTTCTCATCATTTAGATTTTTAGCTGAGTATCACTTCTTAAATGTCTTCCATAAAATCATTCCCAAAGTAAAATTTATCCCCCTCCTCAGAATCACTCTCTATCTACATGGAATAATGTAGAATAATTTATTTTTCAATTACAATATAGTTACCTGAAATTGTCATTGTTTATTTATTTGTTAATTTTTTTTATCTCCCCTTCAGCATAATGTTCTATCATTCAGAAAATGAACTTTGTTTCCCTCGCCCTGTACTATATCTCCAATACAGGCAGCCTTGTTGTCGAGATCCCATCAAACGCCCGAAGAACACTCTTTCTTGTAAGATCCTCTCCCTATTGATAATATAAATAAAAAACACTTTAATATTCATTCTTAAATACTTCTTTATGTAAGTTCACTTTATTCACTTGAAGTAAGTGACGAGGATGAGAGCGGTCATCGTTACGGTGGACCTGACTTGTTCTCTGCTTCTTCAGCACTGAAGGAATCGATACCTCTGCTTGACAAATGAGTACATGAAGCCGAGGGAAATTAAGTCTAATTTCAGAAATTGCCTCAATCTCTATTTCAAAAATTATGCCACTTTCATCATGCTATTCCTAGTCTCTGTTAAAATCCTTATTTTTAATTTTTAATATTCTGTTTCATATGTAGAGAAACAGAGATTGCATTGTTTATTGTACATTGTTCACATACACATTCATGAGAACAGAAAGTGGTATGACTCATTAATGTAAAATATTAACATATACGGAACATTTTGTGTTGTTCTTCATTAGATCTTACACAGACTGCTTAGAAACAAGACGATTAGTACAAAGTTCAATATTGTAAAGTGAAATGGTTTATTGACAATAGCTACATACCCTGATAATGACCTTTACCTGTCTAAGTTCAGTCACATGATACATTAATGCTCATTTATATTAATCTGAAATTGTCTAGTGATTTTGTTGTTCAGAAATGTTGACTTTTTTTGCTAGGGTAAAATACTATGGTTACAAAAATAAACAGCCACCAAAGTTAGTTTGTCAAAAGATATGTTCTATAATTATAATACTGGTCATTTAATTTACAAAAACTTTGTAAGAGTTTTACAAATATTTCAAACTCAAGATGTATGAAAATTCACCTCTAATAAGTGACTAAAAGATGACAGATAGGAAAAAAGCAAAAAGAGAAAATATAATTTATAATAATTTAAGTGAAATTTATAGACAATTTCCTGAAGTACGAGAATATTTCTGTACAAGTAATAAATTCTGTGATAAATGATCAGATTTAAGTGGAAATGGTGATGCTGTAGTTATTAAACAATGCATTATGCTTCACAAGGTCTGTACAAATTTTTCTTGTAGCAATAAACCTGATTTCAGAATCGCTGTAGCTGAGGAACTGGAATCTCTTCTCTATTTCTGAAAGTATTTACCTTAACTATGTCCCTAGATTTTCCAGATTTTCTTCTTTATTTAATGAATGCGAATGAAAACATCATCCAGGAAAATGATTACCTAATCATGTCACTGCCGATGATTGTCCTGGAAGGTAATTTGCCTCAACATTTTACAGCCTCCCACCTGCCACCTTAGATCTCCCCGCAAAGATAATTTCATGTTCTCTATGCCAATGGGCTATATTTACCAGGAACTTCCTGGTAGTATCCTCACTACCTCATTCAGTTGACATTTGTTTCTCTAGTTTTGTGCAAAGCTGAAAATTAGATATTAATTCAGTTCTATCACGTACATATGTGGAAAAACATCTAATATCAATCTAAACATTTTATATATTGGATGACTTTCCTTATTTATTTTAATTACTCCATAAATAATGACTTAGCACCTGATATGTGGCCATCACTGTGTTAAGGACCATAACTTCTAGCATACTCCCTATTTCATTATGGCTGTCTTGGAACTCTCACCTGGTAGGGGAAACAAGGTGTTACAAGATGGCATTTTATATATTGTGGATAGGGGGGTTATGTATGTTATGTTTATAGGCCTCAAAGAGGACAACCAAATATAAACATTGGATGGAAATTTAATTAGCTTTACTTTTTGACTGATTCCCATCTTATAAAGAAATTAAATTACAAGTAAGTTGATTTGTTTATCATTTCAATATTCTTGAAATGTCCTAAAATAATTTTTGATTTACTCAAACCTCATTAAGCATTTCTTCAAATAAAATATATTTATAAAGCAGATGTTCCTCATTTTCTGAAGCTCTATATATGATTATTTGTTTATAAAACTAATAATGACTGGAGGCCAGTTATTTCTTCAAACCTGCTCTTAGATTCTTCCCTCTCCACTCCAATAGGATTCTCAGACCACTGAGAACAAAATGTCAGAATCCTAATCCAGATTATTATTTCTGGATTCCCCTCGGGGTAAGATAGCACAATAAACACATTGTGATGTAACAGTCTCATCTAGCTTGTTATTCTTTTAAAAATCTGTTTTTGTTTTTAATGTGCTTTTATCTTTTGTTGTCCTTTTAATTTTTTTTCTTTTATTGATTCTAGAGAGAGGAGAAAGGAGGGAGAAAGAGAGAGAGAGCATCATCAATGGAAGAGAGAAACAGCAATCAATTGCCGCCTGCATATACCCCAGCTGATAATCCAACTGGCAACTCTTTGCCTTATGGAACATCTAACCAACTGAGCGATACCAGCCATGGCTGGAAATCTTTTTTTGACACAGATATCAAAGATACAGTATATATATGGCATTTCAATATTTTATATTTGGGCAAAAGGAGACACTGTATAAATTACTGATAAGTATATAGACTCTGGATTTTTTTTGGTAACTCACTGATTTGGCAATGCAATTGAAGATTTGATTTTAGAAATTATTGCAATGAGGTCAGTTCTATTCTTAGAGGACAAAACTCAATCTGTCTACTTCAGAGTCCCATAGAGTGCCTCAGTGCCCCTGTATTCTGTCTGAGAGACCAGTATAACTACTGAGATTATCTGCATGTGAATATAATAACCACAGGTTGCTTGAAATGGGAAGTGGAAAAGAAAGACTTAAGAGAATGAGCACTGAGCCCATGATCAAAGGAACTGAAATGCTAGTTTGCCTGACATCCTTTTCTATTCATGCTTGGATGTGCACATGAGGTTGAGTGCAGCCATGTGGGAGAGGGTGATAAGAGAGAATGGCATGGATTTGAGGTGGGGGGTAGGGGATGAGGAAGGCTGTTTTGGAAATAAGCTTGATATTTCTACTATAAATGTCACTAAGAGGAAAATGGTAGATTAGGTTTAGGAGAATACTTATTTAGGTATCAAAGAAAAAAGTAAAACCTTCTAAGTGGCCCCAGGCCTGGCACTAGAACAACCAGTATAGATTCATAGCTTAGCTTTGCCTGGAAATTTCCAAACCCAGGAAATGTACCAGCCATGTCAGATTGCTTTACGGCTCAAGAAAGGTGGCCTTAGGCAAACACAACTAGGGGCTGCATGGATTGCATCACCTGGGAAACCGCAGGGCCTGCACACCCAGTGGACAGCCAGAGATCTCATCAGAGCAACTCCACCCTACTGGAGCACAGCTGATTCTCCATGGAGGGTAGAGGTTTGTGGTCAGTGGTCACAGCCAGTCCTTGAAGCTAACTGACCTGGGTAAATCCCTCTCATTAGCCTGCCAACAAAAATTCATACTCACCTAGAAGAAGAGGGTATACTTAGCCCACATGATGGGTGCACCTCAAGTACCCATCTTGGGTGATAGGAGAGGCTGTGCCTCTGGACCCT
>PVKM010028061.1:0-18475 GCA_004027735.1 Carollia perspicillata
GGGGGGAGTGTGGGTGGGAGGGGGTGTGCAGGGTGGAGGAGAATGAAGGGGGGGAATGGGACAACTGTAATGGCATAATCAATAAAATATATTTTAAAAATATTTAAAGTAATGAAATTTGCAAATAACTTTTTTGTTTTCTGAATTAGAGCAAGTTCAAAGTGATTTATGCAATAGTATTACTCTCAGTTTATTCTAATATGGTTTTTAAAGAGGAAGAGAGAAGGAGGGAGTTTTACAGTTAGTGCTCTAGGTGCTGTGACACCCCCGGCTGCACCCATATGCAGCTTGTCATTCCACATGTGCCTTAGGGATCAGCTAGAATTTCTTCTGCTCTGAATGAGAGAATACCCAGATAAAAGTGAATTAAATAATACCAACCTATACAATTTTACTTGACAGGAACCTCATAAAAGGATGGTTCTAGGATTAGATCAAACATAGGAAAGCTATAGATGTAATTCCTGAAACTCTCCTGAACATCTCAACTGTCTCTGTTACCTTATGAGGATGTCCTATGATACATATTGAATATTTGCAAGACAATGTTCAAAGCAGAAAGAAGGGAAAAGGCAAAAAATGGGTTTGCTCCTCACCAGTCTGTCTTTTTAATTTTTAAAAAATTGTTTTTTGCAGAAGTCCAGAAAGAGTTACTTCTCTTTGCCTTACTGGACAAAACAGAGTCATGTTCCTAACCCCTAGACCAAGGGTGTCAAACTCATTTTCATTGGGGGCCACATCAACCTCATGGTTGCCTTGAAAGGGCTGAATGTAATTTTAGGACTATATAAATGCAACTACTCCTGAGCAGTTAAGCAAGATCTCAGCATTACTGTCAGGTAGAAACAAAGTGTCAGGCCAGATAAAACAAGGTGGAGGGCCAGATTTGGCCTGCAGGCCTTGTGTGTGCCAGACCAGCACTTACAAAAAGAAAGATGACTGCTGGTACTTAATTAAACTCTTCACAATTCATCCCCTGAAAGAGGGCATGCTGGGAAAGAGAGGAAGAAATGACTGTTTCATAGGAAATTAATAGTGTCTCTTATATGGTTGCTTGAGAAGTGGTTGAAAGGGATTTAGTAGCCTTGTTAGGATTGTGAAAGAAATCTCATGAGATCTTGGAAAATGTATTTTCCTAAGAACACAGCAAATCTTTTTCAAAGTTCTCAAAATTCAGGTCACTCTGGATTATCAACTAATAAAATACATTACAACCGTGTTTCCCAAAGTGTGTTCTCTGGGAAAATACTCCCTATGGCAAAAAAAGCTAATGGTCAAACAGATTTGGGAAATGTTGCATACTATACTGTCAATGTGCAAATTTTTATAATGCAATTCAGCATAGCAAAGTCTCTGAGAAGCACTGCAATGATGAACTATTCAATTTTGGTTTCACTTGTACATCTAAAGGCATTTTATACGGTCTCATGGAATACCAGGAAACTGACCTGAATTACTATCTCTGAAGATGAAGTGGGAGAGTACATCTCTGAAAATGAGAATGGAACCCATCCACTGATCTCCAGGAGTAGCTGGGAGAATTTTTCCTTTGGTGACTGCACACCTGGTCCCAAACTTCCTCTGGTGCCTCTTCTCTGGAAATAATTCTAATGACAGCATAGGAAAATTTCAATCGAAACTTGACCAGTATCTGGGTATCTCAAAGATGAGATTGAACATTATTAGAAGCAAAATATGAGCACAAATATAACTCTGTGCCAGTTTTGCACACATTTTAACTCATGTTAAGGCATATGCTCTTTTCCCTTGTCATCTTAAAGGTACCTCACCTAAACTGTGGGTTAGGATTAGGTAAGGATAAGGTTGACAGTTAAGGTTTGGGTCTGTTTTCTCTAAGGCTCCTGTTCTGAGTTCAAACAATTCACACTCTTTTGTCCTAGACTTGGCTGTTCCTTCTAGTCTCCTGCCTTGCCTCAACCTCCATTTGTTTCACCCTTCAAGGTATGCTTCTTGTTTTTTACTTTAAAAAAAGGTATGCTTGGTGTAAACAGTATAAGGTTTGAAATTAAATAAGCCTTGGTTCCGACCCTGTTTTACTACATTCTAGCAGTGTCACCTCGCTGCACTTCAAACCACTCATCTACAACAAGCAGATGTACTTAATTCCAGGTGCTGTTTTGAGAATTATATAATAAACAATGTAAATTACCTGTTATCAGTTTAGAACTAAAGTAGATACAGAATAAATGCCTATTGTTTCCCTCTTTTTGAGCTATATCTATAAAGAATAACAGCAAATATTTACTGAGTGTTCATGGTTAGCCATGTGCTCTGCTAAATGCTTTCCACTAATTAGCTCATTTAATCTTCATAAGAATCCTGTAAGATAGGCAATATATTATCTCCATTTTATAGATGAAGTGACTGAGATTTGTAGAGAGCAGCAGAACTGACCACTCTCACCAGGCACAGATTCTAAAACAGACCTGTTGAATCCTGCGGCTATGCTGTTACTCCCCAAGCCACTGTGGCGGAAACCACAAGCTGTCCACGAAAACCCATTCTCCCCTTTTTCCATGGCACATGGACGTTACCTGAGCCCATGGCTGAATTACAGTTCCCTGACTCCCTTACAAAAGTGGACTGGATGCCTGAATTGTCTCCAGTGATTTGAATGAGAGCAGAAGTCATGTGTGAGCCTTCTGCACTGGAGCTTCTAAATGAACAGGTGGCTCTTCACTCTCTCCTTCCCTTTTCATATTGTAGGTGCAGACAATGACAAAGTCCCAGGGGATGGATGGCTGAGCCACAGGCTGGAAGGAGTCTTGGTCTCTAATCACCAAATACAGGAGAGTTCTTTGCCTACCCAAGCCTCTGCTTTGGGCTGTTATTACATAAGGGAGAAATAAACTTCTAATTTGCCTGGGCCAGTTTGTGTTCAGGTCTGTTTCTTAAGCAGTTTAGTCTACCACAGCTGCTATAGCCATCAAGAACTTGATCTCCTCTGCACTCATTACGACTTCCCAAAATCACTGCTACTGGCATAAGAACCTCCCTCACCAACTAAATTTGAATCACTTTGTATGTTATCATCCAAGAAGGCTTTCATTTTCCTCTTCCTTCTTTGCTGCCTTTGTCCTAGTTCCTTCCAGAATCCCCAGCCCATTTTCTTTCCTTTTTCTTGAGGCCAGTGTTTTCTCCTTTCCTTATATGTAGCTCCTCCTTAGCTTCATCCCATCCCAAAGCATCATACCATCCTTAATATAGTCAGCTGCATGGCTTTAGATATGACAGAATGTTTGACAATTCTGTGACAATGGCACCCTTATATGGTACCCCAAGGTCCTGTGACAGCATTTAAAAGACTTATAAAGGCAGTAGTCAGAGAAGGAAATATGTGACAGAAAAGTAAAAAAAAATTCAAAATATAATTTCTCCCCACAAGAAGCTTTATAATCTATAAAGTATACAGTAAAGAGTACCAAAGTATATGCTTAGGGCTTTCACTAAAAGATAGGAGGAACTACTAAAGAGGATAGATGAAGAGTAAAGAAGTTCAGGTAATACAAAATAAGGTTTGAAATTTCATCTCTAGTTCTACTAAAGTAAGATAAATACATATGGAGTATTTTCAACACTAAAGAAGAAAGATGTATGTTAAAAAATCCACTGTGCATTTACAGAAACCACAGTATATTTTCATGGGCTTGGCCTTTGATGCTCTTTGGCACAACTCATGGAAGGGCCATCCCTGTGAGAAGGCTCTGTGCCATGTGGGAGCTCAGTGCAGGGCAGCACACAAGGGAGCACCATGGCACCTCCATTCTGGGCAGGAACAAACATTGTCCTTTCATGCACTTTGGATGCATGCATTTTGGATGGTAGACACTGAACATCACTGAACAGTCCTGTAAAACAATGGCTATTGTCCTGTGATTTAATATAGTCGAGATTTCTAAGACTACTGAGACACAAATGACACTTACCCTTAGGTTTAATGTTTCCCTCTTACTCTGTCTCTTGAGTTTTGGCATCTGTTTGGATCCCTTTTTTTTCCCTGCCAGGCCACCAATTGTCATTCCTATCAGTTTTTGATATGGCTGATTCTAATAAATCCACTTCTGAAGTTTAAATCTGGTTCTTCTAGAATTATATCAAATATAAGGGAACTGAGAGTGAGGTTCTGAGTGCTTCTCCTTTGGAAAAAAAAAAACAAGATGCATTTAGTTGAGAAGAAAAGACATTTGGGCAGAGTGAACCTTTATACCTACCTCCTACTAATACAACCAAACAGAAGGGAGCAGAGAGATTTTTAGTGGCTCTAAAATAGTCATAATCACCATTATCATCATGATCATATCTCTATTAACTAATGATTAATAACATGAGATAGTAAGTAGCCAAAATGTGTAATCATTTGCCTTATGTTTGACTCCTGGTTCTGGTCCTTTTTTTAAAAGATTGTGGCACTGCAGAGCTCACAACTCTGTTTCCCACAGGGGCTTTTTCCCAGCCTGAGCCCAAGCCTTTGGAGCACTACGGTGTGTCCTCAGGGACTCCCATGGAGAGCAAGGAGGGACTGTGCATGCCTGACTGGCTCTGGTCCTCTTAATTTTTGTCACCATGGGCAGTTCACTTCTCAGAACTTTAGCCTGTTTATTTGAAAAACAGTCATAATAATACACACCCCATTGGGTATGGGCTAGTAGTGAGGGTTAAATGAAGTAAAGTATGTAACCATGCCTGGCACATAGTTGGTGCTCGTCGGGGAATATCCCCTCTTCTACTGGATGTAATCACAGTGGAACTGTCAACCAAACTGCACCATGTACCTGGTTAAGGCATGGTTGTGTGTGCAAGGCCAAAGTTAATCACACTCTCTGCTGGCAATCTAAATCATGTATAAGTCATTAAAGATGAAAAACAGTAGTAGGTGAGTCTTTCTAAAGAAAGCTTCTAGAAGAAGGGTGTGTCTGTTCTTTAGTTCCCCATACCTGGCTTCAACAAACTTTCCAGGTTCCTGATCTTGACAAAACCCAATTGCTTAATACAGCCTTAGAGTCTGTGATTTATCCAATACCTTTAATATAAATCTCTCCTTTCCCCTTGAGTTAGCCACTGGGGAATGGCATGCTTAGATTCAGGCATCTACCTAGTCCCCTTGCTACAAATATCCTCTTTCCTTCTGTGTTAATCATAGAGAGATTTTATGCTTACAAACAAACAGTGCTAGCTGAGACAGCATGCTACTCTCTATGAAGATAATGCTAGGAGACTCAGACAAGGTATCTTTACTAATCCCTCCAGGCCAAGGGAAAACAAACAAACTAGTCTCTACTATCATATGAAAAGATTGGCTTTTAAAGACAATGGCAATGGATTCCTAACAGTGTAAAACTCGCCCTGTGTTCACACCTGAGGGCTAAAAACAAACGTCTGGCCTAACATAGATTTCTGCTTCTTGAAGGTCAAAAACAACAGAACTGTGGACCCAAGGGAAGCACTAAGTGACCACAAAAAGCAGGAGCTTGCCCTCTTCCAGAGCAATGTTCACAGAACACACTAAGGGCTATTTTGTGGCAGAAACAATCTATAAGAGCCACTCAGGAATAGAGCCTTAGAAAGAAAGGTCGCCACCACAGTATTGGCAAATAAAAAAGTTCCAGGATATGGTTCCCAGCATGGTCAGACTAGGGTAAGGTTCTACCCACTTACATCAGCTAAAACAACCTTGAAGGTTGTTTTTCCCCGTCAAACTGTCATGGCCCACATATGCCAGCATCCCACTCTCTCTGATCCGAGGCTCCTGGCTGGGTGTGTATGGAAGGTGGCAGCAGCGGCAGCTGCATAGTGGTAGGGAAGCAAAGGATGGGTAGGTCTGGGGCCCCAGGAAGCGGGAAGATCAGAAAGCCAAAGACCTGTCCCAGGGAAGCAAGGAGATCTAGCGTGAGCTAAGACTCTGAGCCCTTTGAGGTGTGTATGCTCCATTGTCTCATCAGACTTCACTTACAAAACACAAACTCAAAGACAAAAATTATTAAGAATTTTCTGACAGCGATAACAATATTAAACCCCAAACTTGGGGCCCTTCTGTGCACAAAGAACTCTGTGACAAGTTACTAAAGCTGGCCCTTCCTGAAGTTATACTGTGTGTCAATATTCTACTGCATCCCCTTATTACCCTCATGATCTGCAACCACTTCTTAATAACTCGATATCCAATTTCACTTTCATTCAATACACACTCCATTCTCTCAATAGACTGAGCTTCTATCAAACCTGCAACCTTTTGGTATACGGGACAATGCTCCAACCAACTAAGCCACCCACCAGACCAAAAGCCTGAGCTTTCTGACATACAAGTCTGGTCATGTCATTCTTCTACTTAAAAATCCTGCAATGCTTTCTTTTTGTCCTCATCATAAAATTGCATGAGTCATAGGAAACAGAAACCATACTGTTTATTTGAAGCAGGAAGAGTTTTAATCCAGGGAATTGGGAGTTTACAAATTAGTTTGAAGGTCTGGAGGAATGGGCTATATGCCCAGTCTCCAGGAAGGGTTCCCAGGTCAATGCAACAGCATTTGCCCACGAAAGGTACTGCTGTCTCAGCCACAGACAAGAACATGGGTAATCAGGAGGTTGCCATGCAAACTGTTAACTTCAAATTATATCACTGTAGTCGTAATCTCAGGATCAGGAAATCACTGCCACCACAACAGCTTCTCAACACCCACAAAAGCTAGATTAGACACTGGGAAAATACAAATTCTTCATCACTATGTCTGCAAACAGATAATATTAAAAGACCCAGAGAGATGGGCTCTACCTTACTTCTGCTTTCCAAATCTCATGGGAGAACATGTGATTGGTGGAGCCTGTCTACTGCAGGATATTCAGGAAAGTTAGATTTTTTGGTTTTCAGGCTCTGAAGTAGAAAAAAGCTCACTAGAAGATTAGAATTAAATAACTACTCCACATGTAGATGAAAAATGTCATTGTAATTTTCCAATCTTCTCTTTCATTCTCTCCATTATCCCTTCCGTGCATCCTTTAGTTCAGCCATGCTGGTGACTTGTATTTCTCCTAGAAGGCTAAACTCTTTAGAATCTCTCTCTGTTTGCTTGCAATATCCATGAAATGGCCTTTCCTTCACTCTCAGTCCGTGCAACTATGCCTCATTCTTCATGGCTCACCATCTCTGAAGTTCTTAGAACTGATGACTTCCTTCTCTCTGAATCCTTTAACCATTTATTGTATATCACTACCACTAGGCCTATTCATCATGTGTTTTAGTGCTAGCATGCCCCTACTAGACTAAGCGGTCCACAGTGACAAAAATGGTCTTATCCCTTCCACACCCCCTTACTTACCCCAAAGTCTAAAATACACAACAGATATATAGTGATGGATGAATCTGTTGAGCAGAACTAGAATTCTCTCATATCGGACTTGCTCAAAAAGTGAGGTAGACTCAGATATACTAACAAATTTATAAGCAGGTTATGAATGCTAAAACCATTAGAGCAGAATGAAGTAATTACAGAGCAAAAAAGATAGTTGGCATCTCATAATAAGGGGATAATGTAAAATATAAAGCCTCTCTCTTGCTCTCTTTTCTCAGAGGACTCTAGAATGTGGAACTCATCAAGCTGAAGTACCAAACAGAAGCAAGTCAAGTGCCTAGACTGATATTTACATATCTCCCTCTTGTGGTAATTAGAGAAACTTCATTTTCTCTTACAGTAGTTATAATTACAATTTAATAGAAACAAGGCACACTTCACTTAAAAAAAAAACTCCAACACTGCAACACTCATATAGTTTGAAGTACATATTTAATCCAACAGGTTTCAGCTATATGTGTCTCCTTAAGGTCTTAGTCATAAAAATATAGGCAAAAAGAATACATATAAAACATTGTAGTACATTCTTTCCTCTCAGTGACCTCTGGTGCTTGACGGTTTTGTCTTTTTCAGTGAAGACAGATATTTCAGTAAAAATGCAGGGGAGGGGGGATGTCAAATATATTATGATATGAAGATTCTTTTATATTTTTCTGTGAGGAAGTAAGATTCTTTCGGTGCTTTAACTACTCCCTGTGGAAATTAAGCCTTGTAGGCCGACTATTACATTACATATACATCCAAAAGGAATGGTCCTTTAGAACTGACCACTAGGTTAGTTTTGGTAAAGGTCAAGTCCTCCGTGCTCCATGGAGCCATGCACAATCACCTCTGCCAATTCAGGGTCTCCTTTCTCAGAATTTTTCTACCGTACTTAAGGTTTTCATTCAAAAAATATTCACTGAGTATCTGCTATGTTTAAAACACTTTCCAGAACAGAGATGAAAAAACCAATATCCTTCCAGCTGTGGGTTTGCCACCTATTCGAGGAGATGAGCCATGTGCCTAATAACCGCAATAGGAGAAAGGGAGTGAAGGACCGGATTCGGTGGTTCTTAAAATGGACAAGATATTTATATGGGAAGATTTTTCAAATTTGTTTCTACTACCTTAGGATTCTGGAACAGTATTTTAAACAAGTGACTTTGATACACCTTCCCACTTTAAGGACCACAGGGCTAGGAGTCCAACAGATGTAGATTACTTCCTGGATGGGGGAGTAGGACCAGAATGACTTTGGGAAGGAAGTGATAAGGTTAGTGCTGAGTAGTTTTCAGAAACAGGGTGCGATCTCCAATATCTACAGAGACTAGGCAGACACTGTAAATAAATGAAGCATCCCGTGTCACATTGGTCTCAGGGAGCAGTGGGAACTGTGGCTAGCCGGGAAGCACTGTTTCTTTTCACATGGAAGAGCTGCTCCTCAGGTCCAGCCAACAATTCCATATCTTCCAATTTTAGAGGAGATATATACATTTGGATCTGTGTGTTGAATTGGCAATTAATTCAAAAATAGTTTAAAGCTCTATGTGGCTTCACACTACTTAGGCAAAACCAAACATGTATATGGGTGATGTTACGTCTCTACACTGTTGGCTACTAACCAAATACACAATATTCAGGCTCTGTGCTAGGTGCTGGAGCACATACGACTGCTCCTGCCTGCAGAGGAACCTGTTCACATTCCAAAGGAAACTCATAGGAAAATAGACAATAACTGTACTATGTAACTAGGTCCCTGCAGCGCTGTAAGAGCACAAACAAGAGCATACTTGCTTCTAAGCAAATTTTGGAAAACTGCAAAGAGGAACAAACATGTAGGTTTGGTCTGGAAAAATGAGTGAGCTCTTTCCAGGTGGGCAGCTGGGAAGAAGCAGGCAAAAGAAAGAGCATTTGCGAATGCCCCAAAACATGAGAGTGTCTTTCCTCAAGAATAACATAAACTCCACCAGGCCAATATATTGGGTTGGCCAAAAAGTCAATTACATTTTTTTCTATAAAATAGAAGATACATTTTTTTCATTTTCACCAATAACTTTATTGATTTGACTAGTTTGAGTATGCTGGCTATCTCTCGCTACTGGCTTCTAGTGGGTGGAGGCAGGGATACTGCTAAACATCTTCCAATGCATAAGACAGCCCCACAGCAAAGAATTATTTGGTCAAAATGTCAATAGTATCAAGAAACTCTGCAAACACTTTTGACAAGTTCTATCAATCACAGCACCTTCCCTATACACTGCGAAAACCTATTTTTACATTTTAGCTGCATTGTTACCTTTCCTGAAATAATAAAGCATAATACACTAAAAATGTTGTGTATTTTCTTCCATTTTCCACATTAAAATGGCTGCACAAAAATTCACCAAGTTTGGTAAGTTTTTTTTAAATACATGCTGATATGACAGCTGTCACAATATGATCTAACAAAATTGTTTTGAATAAAGTTAAAGACAACTAAGCACTACTAGAACCATCGTAAGGAAAAAATGTAAGGGACCTTTTGGCCAAACCAATACCTCTTTTTTCCCCTTTTGTGCACTTCATCCAAGGCCACATGTAGAAGATTCTCCATAAACAGTTCTTAACAAATTTTAAGGCTCACAGATATATGTTAACATTAAATTCTCCCTAGTTCTCCCTAGTGACCTGTAGTAATTATCACAATCTCCCCAGAGGCCAAATTCTTGATTTACTCCAGTGTACCATCATGTAACAAGGCTTTTAGATCGGGATGAAAGGAAGTTTAGAAATAATGAAACCCCTTTCCCAAAGGCACATGTAGCTAATCTTCAATCACCCGTAAGTTAATGATCTAGCAATGAGAAATTCATATTCTTTGCAGTTCTCTCATGCTCCTCTTTTATTGTTTTGTCTTCTTCTCTGATTATATCACCTCCACCATAAAATCAGTTAGGAGTCAGATGTCCAGCTCAAAATATTAATAGCTTCAAGGTAAAAGCTGAAAGAGGATGTATCACACTCACCAGTGATTTCAGCATTTTCTGAGAATTTTGGCCATCATATCCTTCTAGGCCCCATTACTATGGAACTAAGACAGCTAAGCATTTCAAAGTCCAAGAGAACTAATGCTTCAGACTGTCTTGTCAATAAAAAGATACTGAGTCATGTAACTCCCTTTGCCACAGAAGCCAGGACTCTGAAGCAGAAACATACATACACACACACATAATTTTTTTTTTGTTTGACAATGGGCAACTGTACTCGCTCCCATGAGGACCAAGACAGCTAAACACTTTCTAAAAGGGATGGATGTGATTTCAAACCCTGCTTGTCTACAAGTAACAGAGTTTGCAAATTTGTATTATTTTGTGTGGTGAGCAAGAAATGGAAACAGGAAAACAGATTGCTATGCAATGCACTATAAATTGCAAGGCATAATGCAAAAATGGGCATAAGAAATAAAAATAATTTTCTACCTCAGTTTTCCGAAGTCTATCAGGGTTAAGAGAACAAAAGGAAAAATTTTCTTTCCCAAACCATCCATTTCTTGGCTCATAAATCTCATCCAGGGAAAATATTTTTCTCTCTTTCTGTTCCCTCTCCAAACCCCAATTTATATAGTCCTCTGCAATTTCCCTCAACATCATTTACTAAATATAACATAATATACTCTTTCCTTTAGGCCACCATTTCAAGAGACACCTTCCCCCAATCTGGGAATTTCTCAAATAAATCACCCCATTTGGACTTTCTTCCCTCAATATATTTAGTGCTGGGAACACATTGGTGAAGGTTATAAAAGCAAAAACTCTACTTTGAAATGTCAGTGTGTTTGGGGTGTAGGCTTAAGGTGCAGAATGACTCCTAAGGGTAAAGTCAATCACCTCTTTGGTTTGTTGAGTTCCAGGACTGTTTCACAAATGTTTTTGTTAAAAATAATAACCCTACCCTCCCCCCTGCCCCCAAGAAAAAGCAGTGCCAAGCACTCTCTCCCTTCATGTGGTTTTGGAAGAAAATTCAATCCATATATTTTTTGTCTTTCTTAAACTCAGATCATTACAAGTTTTAGGAACTTCTTGTCCTGTAGCCAAGACCCTTGGCTATCTGTATAAATATAAATCAATACCAAAGAATGAAAACTTGTTTAAAACTCACATCCTGACATTTGTGACAAGGTTATGTTGTGAAACTAGCATCTCCGAATTTCTACTTGTTTTCTGCCCAGGGCAGGGGTTAGCCCACGGCCAGTTTTGTATAGCTTATGAACTAAGAATGGTTTTAATATTTTCAAAGGGTTGTAAAAAACACTTAAAATTGAAAAAAACAGCAAGAATTATATGCAACACTGAATGTATATGGCCTGCAAGCCTGAAATATTTACTATCTGGTCCTTTACAGAAAAAAATATGGCAACCCCTGATCTAGACAAGTAGACATTTCTCCATTGTTTAGGTCCTTATCAAATGTCTAAACAAAGCTAACATCTATCTTTCTTTCCTTAGACAAATTATAGTGTAACAAATCATAAAATGGAAGAAAGCTGTTTCATATTTGATTCTGAGATATATTTTGGGTATTGCCTTAATTTGGGTTCACCCAGAAGCAGACCATGAGACAAAGATTCACATGCAAGAGGCTTATTTTAAGATGTGATCCCAGGAAACACTGGGGGATGTGTGGGGAGAGACTGGACAGGGAACAGCCAATGCAGGATATAGCATGTGAGTTTCCTGTCATGGGTAAATAAAGTTTGAACCTTCGAGACAGTGGCAGCTGGTATGGGACAGGCCTCTCAGAGCTATTCCACATGTGAGGGAGGGAGGGGATAGGGGAGGACACTGACACACCAAATCCCATCAAGCTTGGCTGAGGGCTGCTTCCAGACACTGGAAATTCTCGAACTTACAGCTAGAGGACAAACCAGCAGAGTGGCCTTCGGTAATCAGAGGAGCCTCGGGCAAAGATATGTAAATACTAGTGGTTTGAAGAGATATGGGTGGACACTGAGCATATCTGCTATATTCTATTCCTTGCAACATTCCACATTTTAAATGAACTTCATATTGTCGCTACTCCTCCAAGATGGGCACAATTTTTTTCCAGCTTTATTGAGATATAATTGACATATAACATTAAGTTTAAGGTGAACAATACGGTGATTTGGTATATTTATATTGCAAAATGATCACTACCATAGATTTACCTAACACCTCCCCCCAATTTCTAAATCAAAATTTGCAACAAGAGAGTTAGGGGAAGAAACTAAAGTCTGTACTTCCACAAATGATACTTTAATCTCTCTCCTCTACCACCCAGAGTACAGCCTCCTCCCCCTTAGCCAGCATTTTGTTGGTCTAGATTGCTTTCATCCCCTAGAGTCTAAGTTCCTGGTAAAGACATCCTTGACAGGCTGTAGTCACTAGGATTGCTTGCCTATTCACAAGGATGGCCTTGAAAACACCTAGAAGCAACCCAATGAATCTCCTGAGTTCTAGGCATACTTCTCTGTTCACATTACATAGCAGCAGTCTTATCTCTGCCCAATAATCAGGTCCATCTACCCTTGGCAGTGCAATACAGAATAGTACAGTGTGGTATATATACAGGGTTGGGCAAAAGTAGGTTAGAATTCAACCACCTCAGGAGAAAGTGGGGTTAAACCAAGCAGATCACTGAAATTCAGGTTTGCTTACTGATTTTTAAAGACTACAAGAATGTGTAAATAACATAGGCTGGCAATTTGAGAACTTATGAGATTATACCTAAGTACACTGTGCCAGTGTGAAATTCTTTTGAGTTAATAAAGCTCTTGCAATAATCATAGTCTCCATGTCTTTTTCCATATGAACAACTGTAAACCTACTTTTTCCCACCCCTATGGTATAGTACAGTATAGTGTAGTATAGTAGACTTCTTATAGCATGACTCATGTCTTGGCCTTCTTGGCAACATGCATGAGTAATCCACAGTGTCTAGGATACTATTATGGTCTTGGAATTAGTGAAACCATTAGTGAATCTCCTCAGTAGAAGTGTGCCCCACCTACTCTCATTGCAAACCAGAAACTCTAGTTTAGTAGAGGCTGAATTTGTGGGGATGGGAAGCCCAAATTCCCTACATAGATCACTGGCAATGACAGTAGGGGAATCATTCCTACTTCCACATTCTGTTTCCAGACTCATGTTCTCTAGTTATCAAAGACACAATACTATACACTGGACATTAGTTCAAAATACGTATCATACCATAAAAGATAGCAGCCCCACACTGAAGAGTATTTTCACCAAGCCATCTCCTTAGCTATGTTTTAAGAGGCCATGACAAAAATTCTACCAGGTAGCATCTCCTGAATGTGGTAGTATATTTTTAGGCCAGTGGATCCCATGACAGTCATGTGCTCATTTTAACATCTTCTCCCCTGAAAAAATGGGTTGCTTGATGCAAGGTGATGCAGGATCCTATCAAATCATACAGTAAGCACCTGGTCACTCTGGAGTTTTAGGCAGACAGGCCAACCAAGCCATGTAGCAGGGAAGGTGATATGGTCTGAATGTTTGTATCCCCCCAAAATTCACTTACTGAAATCCTAACCTTCAAAAGTGATGGTTACTAGTATTTGGGGCCTCATGGCTTAAGTCATGAGGATCAACCCCTCATAAATAGGATTGATGAGCTCATGAGCCTCTTCCACCCTGTGAGGACAAAGCAAGAAGGTGCCAGCTATGAACTACAAAGATGGTTCTCATTCGACCATGCTGGCACCCTGAACTCAGATTTCAAGCCTACAGAATTGTGAGCAACAAATTCCTATTATTATAACATACCCAATCTGTGGTATTTCGTTATAGCAACCCAAACAGATCAATCAGCAGACAAACTCATACCTAGAATATACACTAACACAAGGAAGAATGAATTTTCATTATCTCTGGATGACAGGATGAAAGGGTCCAATGTAATCAACTCGTCAGAAAAGAGCTAATTGATTTCCTCGAAGAATGGTACCAAAACGAGAACTCAGCATTGGTCTTTACTACTGACATTTTGATCAGCCTGCAGTAGCAGTTGGATCAGCCTTGGGAAAAAGGAATTCACATTGTGGGCCTCCATCTCTACTACCAAGGCTACTTTAGTCCTGAGTCCATTGTGCAATACTGGTGGCCAAGAAGACAAAATGTTGCTGACCTCCACCGGAGGAGTAATCTATTCAACTTGGTTGTTCAGTGCCACTTCTTCTGTGGATGTACTCTGGTGGACATCTGTGTGAGACATGAAGATCTGCCCACTCACACAGGACTACCCACGTGCCTCTTTTCTACATCTCTTTGTCCCCAGTCTCCAAATCTTGTTCTTTCTGGGCTTCTAACTAATCTACAAACCCCATCCACCACTTCCCAGGGATTTGTGTATATCTTTACTTCAGGCTACTTTTCCCTTCCCACCAAGTTGATGGTCAGCTATACTGCTCAAAGCTCTGTCCACTGAGAGAATTTTCCATCCCCACTATCTTCCAGGGTCACTTGAGGGTGACTACAGTGCAGCAATATCCCATATTGCTGCACTGAAGCAATTCATTTGTGACCCAGGCCCGAATACTTTCTTTCTCCATCAGTTGATCACTGTGAACTCCCTGAAGCCATAGGCATGAGCTAAAGAAGAGATAGCAATACAAAAGGGATAAATGACATGGGAATTTGGGCCACCTGTTCGTTCAGCTGTGTACTTGGGACATGCACAGGCCCAATTCTGAGTATATAATTTCCATCATACAATGGATTGTTGCTGTGTTCTTCTAACTTTATTACTTAATAGGTCTGATAATATCCAACTCATCACGAGCAGCTCCAATACATAATTACTAAATGTCCTGCATGAGGCTGAGGAACATGCCAGGAACTGCATCTCAAACAATGAATACTTATCTGCTGCAGATGGCATGGGCTTTGCTCCAGGGGTCCATGCTGTGAAGCTTCTACTGGGGCTTGCCAGAGACTCTGTCACGGATACCTCTAATAATTTGGGATCTGCTGAGTCATATGGTCCAATCAGCCACACTGAACATGTACTGAGAAATAATACTCCGGTATAGACCTCTCTTTCTTTGTACCCCATTCAAAACCAGTATCCTTATGACTTACATAATAAGTGAGGTTGGAAAAACATTTCCAAAAGTGGTCTATGCTGTCTCTAAAATTTGCATGCCAAGTTCATGCTTATCTCTTAGAGGTAGGAGGTACACCCAATGATTTTGGTAGTCTTTATTCCCATGTGTCTGGCCACAGCATCCAGAATACTTGACATTTCCTGCTTCCCAAGTCCTATTAGCATGATACTCAAATAATAAAACAAATAAAATACTACAGTATTAAAATGCCAGCAATAATATTCCCCCAATCTTAATACAAACCACTACTACCAACTTCTTAAGGAGTAGAGTTCAAAAATTAAATTTCTATGGAAGTTAAAGCCACAAGTAAAATTTTAAGCTATATGATCTTTCCTTTGCAAGTTAAAAGTTCCCAGAAACTCAAGCTCAAATTCATCCTCCTCAATTTCCTCTTCTGATCAGTTGGGTGTCAGAGGAGGTCTCCATGCCTGGGAGAAGCCCTTCAACAGCAACAGCACTACAGGCTCCCACTGGAATAGATGTAGCCTCTTCAGGGCCTCCAAAGTTTAATTAGTTGAAGGCTAAGTCTTTATTGTGCATGGATTCTTGTATTTTTAAGATTTTATTTATTTATTTTTAGAGAGACAATGGAGGGAGAAAGAGATGGAAAGAAAGATTGATGTGAGAAATATCCATCAGTTGTTTCTCATGAACACCCCCACCAGGGACCAAATTCTCAATTCAGGCATGTTCCCTGACTGGGAATTGAACCAGCGATCCTTCACTTTGTCCAACAATGCCCAACCGACTGAGCAGTCAGGGTGTGTGCCTGAATTTGTAAGTTCAATTAGTTAGGGCATGCACTGGCCTTGAAACTGACCACATTTAGGAAACAAGCCAGTTCCCTCCAGTAATTTGCCCAACAGCATACAGCTAGCTAGTCAGGAGTAGCACCAGAATGCAAATCGTAGGCAGGGTGCCCCAAGAGCCTGTGAATGCCTAACTGCCACACACTCCTCACTAGTTTTAGTCCTGCCAAGATCCAGTTAATGATTGCCAGGTGTTTAGAATATGTGATCTATGAGCTTACACACATTTGGATTTAAATTCATCAAGAGGTTAATTTTAGCACTATATATTTGGCAGTATATATTCAACCATATCTTAAGGGAAAAGACAATGTCTTTCCCCTCAGAGAATAATGCAGTTTTCTTTGAAAAGCAGCAACTACTGCCACCAGATGTTATTTGAGGATGCTTCCTCTTCCATATGGTATATTTAAAGCCTCCTAATTTTCATTTCCTGTTTGAGGCCCCAGGTTCTGGCACTCCAGGACTGGATTAAGTATAGGATCTATCTAACGACATAGCATCTACATTGTCTCTGAGTAGTCACTTTCAGCATTGTATCACACTGGCTTTTTTTTTTTTTAATCTGACTCTCTATAAAGAATTTCTTAGACCTAAGAAACAAACTCGTAGGTAATATTTTTCCTTTACTTGGAATTAACTAGCTTAGCATCAACTTGGAACAAAATGATAGTCAATGACTTTGGAGCCTGAATGCAAACCACCTGAACCTAACTGTAGCCTTATCACATTATTCTTCTCAGCCTTAATTCAGAATGGAATTCTGAGAAGCCAGTCTTCTGCTGTCTATCTAGATATGAGCACTGAGAGTTTGAAGCCAGCTTCTTTGGTATTCTCAGCATATACTAAACTCCACTGATTTTTCCTTTACAAACAGTAAATACTGTTCTGCTTCCAATGCCTAAAAAGTCTAAATTTAGAAAGATGCTTCTCTATGTATACTAATATTGATCTCAGTTATACCGGTACAGCTTATATTCAAGATATATCCTGTACCCTAAGTCCATCAAGCCCACTAAAAATATCCCCACACATGGTCAGCTGCTTAGAAGAGTGACATGTATACTTCAGGAAGCTCACTACTAAAAAGAAAAGGCTGAGCTATGCATGTCCAATTTCTCTTTCTAAAATCATCATCTGAATAAATCAGCCTTTTTCCACCCTACCAAGTGTGAGGCGGGTAGAGAGAGTCCCATAGGGTTCAAAAGAGTGGAGATTCCTCCACATGGAAGAAAAGTCTATGATTAGGAAATAAGCATTTTCTCCTAAAAAAAGATAGAAAGTGTCCTGAAAAAAAACAGTGGAAAAGACATTTTTTCTGTTCTTGAAGATTTAAAGACCACGACATTAAAAAAGTCGCTGTGCTCGAAAGAAAACAAGAAAAAACACATGGATTGGGTTAGCATCTCAGGGAAGCAACAGCACGTCGTTTCTAAATCACACTCCCACACGCACTACACCCCCAACAGCTGTTATAAATTCAACCAGAATTTTAAGGTAGGAAGGGAATGGAAAGAAGGAAAACAATTGGGTCTCCCTTCTTTATTCAAAGTAGGCAAGCCCTAGAATCCAGAAGTGATCAAGTATAGCTTCTGCTGATAAATCATAAGATGACTTTTGTGGTCAAACATATTTCATCAGCGTATGAAAACTGCCAGATCCCTTGTCCTCCCATACCCCTCTTTTGTTGCATGGCAAAAACAAGAACAAAAACACAGTATTAATGCCTTCTCTGTATATCTGGCAAGGTTAAGTGAAACTCAAAATAAGGAAGGGCTTCTAAATTGCAGAATATGGGTGTCCACCAATATTCCTTTCCCATTCAGGGAATGAGTTTTGGTTCTTCATCAGCTGCTTGATGATTGAGTGGCTCTTGAGTTTCACGATGTTCTCACCATCTGCCTGACCCAGCAAGAATTTCCAATGTATTTCTAAATACAAAGCCTTTTGAACATGATGATTCCATGCATGGATCCTAAACCAGATTTTTTCTAATATTCTATCTTTTCTCTTCCTTTACTTGAGGCAAATTTAAGGTTGGATAATTTGTTTGGGTGGCTTCTTGGCCTTGTACTGGCTCTTTGCTTTCTCAGTCTCATGGTTCCATCTTAATCTTTTAATTTGTCCCCTTCCTTCAAGTATAAAGGCAACAAAAGTAAAAAGGTGAT
>PVKM010028062.1:0-18490 GCA_004027735.1 Carollia perspicillata
ACTTTCTCTATCCCTTACCCCTCCCCAAATTCACCAAAAGGTGAATTTAAAATGAGAAAGTAGACACATATATCCAGGTCCTTTGATTCCCTCATCTCAGGGACCAAGCTGGGTACAGGAGACATGCAATCTCAATCCCAGGCCATGGTGAGAGCTACAGGTGAAACTACTGTCTCCTGTAGGAGGAGAAGCAAGTGGTGGTCAAGTCCCCAATATCTGGTACACTGCCTAGGAACAGACCCAAGCAAAACCAAAGAGAATATTTGAGTCTTTTTGACAAACGGTGATGAGACAATTGAATGGCCAGATGTAAAACATTGAACTAGGATCTCTACTACACACCACATACAAAAGTTAACTCAAAATGTATCAGGGACTTAAATGTACAAGCTAAAATGTTAAAATTCTTAGAAGAAAGTGTAGGAGAAAATCATTGCGTCTATGGGTTAAGCAATGGTTTCTTAGACATAACACCAAAAGCACAAGTGAAAAAAGATGAACTATGTAAAAGTAAAAGCTTTTATGCTTTAAAGTATATCATCAAGAGAGTGGTAAGGCCCCCTCCAGAGTGAAAGAAAATATTTTCACAAATCTGATAAGGGACTTGTATCCATTACTTGGCTTCAATAATTATCGATATTTTGCCAACTTTACTATCAATATACACTTTTCTTAAAATATTTTAAAGTAAATGTCAGCCGTGTGCTTGCCTCCCATACTTCTGGAGCATACCAAACCAATAAGGGCATTTCCGTTACATGACAATGTCTATATCACTATCAATAAAATTAACTTCTATTAAGCATAAATAACTTCTGTACTTCTGTAGTAATGAACTACAAAAATGATCCTGAAAAGTACAATATGGTGACGGAAGAAGAGTTGACTTTGGGTGGTGGGCACACAATGCAATACACAGCTGATATGTCATAGAACTGTGCACTTGAGACCTATATAACTTTATTAACCAATTTTATTAACCTGATAAATTATTTTTTAAATTCATTTTTAAAAAATAACTCTTAAAACCAAAAGGCAAAACAATAACCCAATTTAATAATGAGCCAGGATTTAGATAGACATTTCTCAAAAAAAAAAGGTATACAAATGGCTAATAAGTTCCAGAAAAGATGCTCAACATCATTAGTCACTAGGAAAATGCAAATCAAAACCATAAAGATTTACTACTTCACATCCAGTACAATGGGTATAAAAAAAAGACATACACAACAAATGTTGGTAAGGACCTGAAGAAATTGGAACCCTTGTACAGTTCTGATAGGAGCGCAGAAGGGTATGGTCATTTTGGAAAAGGTATCTTTTCAAAATGTTGAGGACAGAGTTCTCACTTAACCCAGCAATTGCACTCACAGGTATATATACAAGAGAAATGAAATCATACATCCACATAAAAGTGCTCATGTTGGAATTGCTTAGATAGCTAAAAAGTAAAAACTATCCAAAAGTCCATCACTTCATGTATGGATAAATAAAATGTTGTACATCTGTACAATTGAATGGTATTCAGCCATAAAAAGGAACGAGGTAGGCTTTACTACAAAAAGGGGGCCCCTGAAAACATCATGGGAAGTGAAAGAAGCCAGTTTAAAAAGCTCCGATATGGCATGACCGCACTTAGATGAAATGTCTAGAACATATCCATACAGACAGAAAGCCGTTTCCAGGGGCAGGAGAAGAGAGAATGGGGGATATAGAGATTTGCAAGAATGATGAAAATGCTCTGAAAATAGTGGTAATCATTGCACAATTTTGGGAATGTACTAAAAACCACTGCATCATACACTTTAAAGGAGAGAATGTTAGATATGTGAGTTATATCTCAATAAAGCTCTTACAGAAAAGCAAGTGTGTGTTAAAGAATCCGAGGGAACACATGAATACTTAGCGAGGCTTCTAGCGGCTCGCAGCCTTCCGTTTCGAGGCCGCCTGCATTAGGCCACATGGGTGTTCACCATTGTGCTAGTGGCTGTTGCAAGAACACCCAAGTCGGGTAATTAAAGGGACTTGCAGGCTCCGCGGAGCAGACTCCCGTAAGTCTTCACTGAGGCAAAGAATACAGAGAAGAAAGCACAGGCAAGTGTTGAGGGCTGTGAGGTTTCTGGGCACAGCCCCCAGGATCCTTCTCACCCACGTTTATCTCCAGGTTATGGACCACCAGGTCATCAGTGAGGACTCTGGGTTTTGGAAGAGCTCGGTCCAGGGTCCAGGGGAGTCCTTCCTGCCCCACTAGTCACACAGCCCAGCCAGGCTGCGGAACCAATGAAACCAGACGCAAGCTATTGATCTACACGTCTCTAAGCTGGCAAACAAGTTAACGCTGGTGCATTACAAATTACCAAGTAGCCCACCTGTCCTTATCTTGGCCAAGAGTCAGTACAGGTTCCTACTACTACCCCAAAGTAGAGCATTACTATGAAACTCTTGTACACCAAAATGGCATATATTGAAGGAGTAATTACCAGTAATCATCATGGGGAAATTCTGAAGCATCGCCAGACCCAAAAACAACCTACAAAATCATACCAAATGTATTTAATTACACCCAGTTTTACACTCAGCCTAACACCCTTATGAGCTCTGTTAGGCTTTTCTGATACCGTAGGGCACATCTTGCTGACAGGTGAACAGGATAAATCGACAAAAAGCACAGATGCTCACAGACAGTTCAAAGCCGGGGTGGCTGCAAGCCAGGATGCTGAGTACAGGTCTGGGGGAGGAGCTGGTCAGGGGCCACTCTCACTAATCAGGATACCCACGCCCCTCATAACAGCTGCTGCAAAACACTGCACGGTATTTTCCCTTTTCATTTTTTTTCATAAAAGTGAAAATGCTCTTCAAACTTCAGTTAGTGAAAGCAGCTTCTAATGCAGGTCATTTGTAAAAAGCAAAGTGGTGGCGTAACACAAACCTTCGAAAAGCAGGGGATTCTCCTATCAGACTTCAGGCGTCTGTGGGGACAGCGGGGTGCAAATCCCACTGTAAGAACTCTCAGTCCTAAGCAGCCTTGGGCTGCTGTGGCAGCATCCTGAACAGGAAGGAAGCTTCAAGTGCAGACACCAAGGTGTCTTTAATTTTGTAGGTGATGGAGCAGAGAAGGGCTGCTGCTATACCAGGATACTTAGAAAGACACAGTGTCAAGCCCAGTCACAGCTGGAGGCCACCGTGGCTTTACATAGAATGATGAGGGAACAGCTCGGCCTGGCATTGCAGGCCATTAGCGGAAATGGGATTAGATCTTTTCCGATGTAGATGGGCAGAGCAACTTTCGTGGTTTTAAAACAAAAGGCCGCAGAGTTCTGTATGTACTACAGCAGTGGTTGTCAATCAGGGATGATTTTGCCTGACGAGGGGCATCTGGCAGGGTCTGGAGACTGTGTGTTGCCACCACGAGAGTGGGAGAGTGTACTGGCATGTAAAGAGGAGAGGGCAGGGATGCTGCTGAAGAGGCTGCAATGCACAGGACAGCCCCCCATGACAAAGCATCGCCCAGTCCGAAATGTCAACCGTCCCACGCTGAGAAAGCCTGCACTGCAGAGAACTGAGGTGGTCCTGAGCCGAGTTATTAGTGCCAACCGGGAGCAAGTAGCACTAGTTCGCCTACACAAAAACCTTATTCTGGACTAATTTATAAATTCATGTCTGTCCATGAAGTCAAGTCCTATTGCCACCACATGATCTCTAGTTTGGCCTGACTTAATTACTCCTAAAAGGAAACTTCCCCTGAGACAGGTTTCTACAGGCATAAGAAATTCCTTTGTGTAAAGCTAAAGATGCCTCATCACTAATTAGAATCTACGTACAATTTGGTACCGGAATGGGGGACACAGGAAATGAACATTTGAATTTGATGAATTCAAAAAGAAGAAAAAAAGGATTCTCAAATATATCCGGAGATTGTGACAGCCACCATGGCAAATTTCTTTATTTTGCAAGAAGGCAGCTATGGCCCCAACACCATGCATGGGATTGACCATATGTCTAAGTAGTCTTTTCCCATAACATAGTAAGGCCAGAAGCACTAGGTTTATCCCAATAGAGTATTCTAAAAATTGGCATCTACTGATATTAAAAATTTAGCATCCTGACAAAGCTAAAACTAAGATTTGCCTGTGTCACTGGTGTAATTTTGGCCACAATACAACCTGGGTGCTAGGAACATAATTTTGTCTGAAATAACTGGTCTTGAGGTTTAGAATTGATTTGCTGCCTACATTTGGGCCTGATTTGGGCCCTATATTTCTCTGTATGCTTTATATCAATGTGTCACAGAATACAGAGGGATCTCTTTACCTCAGAATCACACAGGATACTGTTTAAAAAGCAATGTTTGAAGATTACTGAATTCCAGTGATGGATGATAGTGATGAGTGGACAGCCATGTGAATGTACTTCAGTGAACTGTACACTTAAAAATGATTGAAAGGTTAATTTTATATTGGGCATATTTTATAATAAAAAATTATAAAAGTGAGTTATTAGACCCAAAGAATGAATGAATTAATTAATGAATGAATGAATAAGAATCTGACAGAACAGTGCCCGGGACTCTGCATTTTCACAGTTCTTCCCCAGGCATTTCATAGGCAACCTGGTTTGGACCATATTCTATTAGGTTTCTAATAAATACAAATGGTTTTCTTGTGTGACTAATTAAGGGAGATTTTACTCTACATTTAGATTATATACAAGGCTGACTCACAAAGTCAAATGTCTCAGGGGGCTAAGACCCAAAATAAAACATCTACCCCTACTCTCTAATAATATTAAAGCTTTATAATTAGTCCTTTGAAAAAATTCCCTTTGTAGAAAGAGCCTCCTATGCTTCTCCCTTACTTCACCTGTGAGGAGTTTATGAGGAGTCATAAAAAGTATAAAACCTATCAAATAAAAATGCAACATAAATTAAAAGCAGCATGACCACATGCACGCAGCATGCCCCTGCACGATTTTGGCCAAGTTCATCAACCTTCAGACGTTCACGGGGAATGTTCTCAATAAGAGCAAAGCCATTCCAAAGCTTGCTGCCTACTCAAATCGCTGTCGTGAGTGCCACATGAGCAGTGGTTTGTTGAAATGAATGATCATCAGCAAAGGTTTGCTGAACTGACTGATTCAAGGTTTCTTGAATGCACCTGATGGAGACTACCATATCAAACCTAGCATCTATTTCAAAAGATTGGCAACCCTGAAACGGTACTGAGGCCTTCTTAGTCTTCATCAAGAATACAGTCAAGATTCCATAAGTGTAAACTTCCACGAGGCCTAGCTTCTTCTGTCTGCTGAAGAGACCAATCTATCTGCCAATGTGTGGCTAGAAAAAGTGGCCTCAGGCCATACATGACGGTGGCTGGTAGCCCAGGGCTCTGAATCAAAAGTTTTCAAAGGTAACATAGGAAAATATTCTGCAACTCGGAGGCAGGTTACCACTGAAAGTAAGGCTGTTGGCAGAGTGGAAAATGTAATGTATTCTGGGAAGCAAAATGATGAGACTATGCAAAACATACCAGTGGACAGTTACCTGACATCCATGAAAGTCGACGTAGGCGCTGAAGATCCACTGCGAGTCGAGGGAAGTAAGTGAACAGAGGTGCCGTTCATCAACACAAGGGAGTGAGCAGAGGGTGAAACCTTGGGTACAAAAATAACAAGCCTGTTTAGACACGGAAAGTAAAAGGATGGTTGCCAGGGGTTAGGGGGAGAAGAAAAAGAGAAGCTGTTGTTTGATGCAGGAGGAATTTCGGTTTTGCAAGATGCAACATTTCTAGAGATCTGTTAAGCATGCTTATGTAGTTAACACTACTGCACCACAGCACAGTCACAGTGTACGGTGCAGTATACTTAAAGATGGTTAGGAGGGGTAGGTTTTATGCTATGTGTTTTACACCACAATAAAAATAATAAGCTTGCGTAGATTGACTTCGGGACAAGATGTGGCCTTTCTTCATTCCATACATGGATCTTAATTCATGATATAGTTCTAAGAAAAATAAACAATTTTATATCATTGTGATGTTACAGGAGTAAACACTTAGAAAAATAAGTTCGCCCTCAGCATTTGCAAATATATTGGGTATCCACAGAGGCACGACTAAGTATTTAGTGATATCAGCCACAGAATATTTGACAGATGACAGTCCTGCTTGGTAAACACTTCAAAGGTCATAATTTTAAAAATAATTTTTTACCATTTGTCTGGATAAAATTATAACTCACCCTGGGCAAGCGGTTGAAGTTGGCCTGAAATGAGAAGCCACTCTAAACTAATGAACCCTCTCAAGAATCTCATTCCCACTTGAAACAGATGTCTTGATTGAAAAATATTCAGGACACTGTTTCAAATATGTTTACTCACTAAACAAAACACATATTTGCAAAATAAGAATATAGAAGAATAAGAACCCATGCTTCTATGCTACTATGCTGCTTCTAGAGCCGTGCTTATACAGAACTGTGCTACATACAGAACTATCCACTATAGAACCATGCTTCGATGCTACTTATAACCCACTATTTGCTAAAGTTAAACCCTTTGCTTCAAAAACCTTGCTATGTCAATAAAATATCAGGAAGATCAGATAATAATGGCAGAAGATATAATTATTTTATTTTTCTGATATTTTATTTTTCCAGAGTTTGCAGCCTGAGGTCCAAAAGGTAGAATGTTATTACTATCATCAGTTAACAGCTATAGACACCAGAAAATTCTTGATAGAGTTGGATGGCAGAAGAAATGATCAAGAATGGTCCCTGGAGGGCTTTTAGGAAAGCTTAGATAGAGCATCTGTATGAAGCGATATTGTGGAACCCTGCCTAGAAGCCCAAGTGGAAGGCGTGGTGTTTCAGGACATCATCCTTCTCTCTAATTCTTTCTATCACATTTCTACAAAATGAGAGCAAACTGTTGACTTTTAGAGCTGGAGAGGACTTTAGAGATTGTTATTCCAACCCTCCCACTCGATGCTAAGGAGACTGGGGCCCACGCCAGGGAATTAACTTGGCCAAAGTACTAGGTCCAAAGAGGCCATATCTCTTGATTCTCATTAGCTCCACATTCTCAGTATCAACTCCCCCAAACCAAATTGAGTGTATGATTTTTGGAATGATGCTAAGACACCAAGATTCCAAGAAAATTTCTTACCATAAGGAAAGAGTTTAGAACATATAGTGAGCACACCAGGTCTCACAGGGCCCTCCTATCACACACCATGGACTAGGCCTCCTAAGGAAGTTTTGCCCAGTGCTTCTAGGACCAAGCATTGTCTTAAATCTTTCAAGCATAATGAGTAACAGCATCTAAACATACATGTAGTAAAATATAGTGTGTCCTGCTCTAATTATATCCTAACAAATGTCTCCACATTCTCATTTTTATTCATGAATTTTATGGGTGAGAGATCATTATATAGACACCAAAAGTCTACAGAGAGAGAGAGACAGAGCTGGAAACTATAAAAAACCTTTTAGCCCATTAAGTTTATTCCAGAAATATAATTTAAGAAATTCATAAATAGAAACTACTAAGCTATAAATTTCTAGCAATGGCTATAAAATTTACCTACAAATGTATCTCAAAAGCAGTTTGAAGGAAAAGAGAATGATATTAAACAATTACTTAATGGTTGTTTCCAATTTTTCCAACCATTCAACTGCTTGTGTGTTTGATTTTTACATAGATTGTATTTTAGACACAATTTAAGGTCAATAGAACACCAATATATCTACTAACAGTGTTTATAAAAAGGAAAAGGAATTTTAGCTTTTTTTTAACATGCACTGCTTCTTAGCTCATTTTTATTGCTTTGAGAATATTTTTCACCAATCCATTGACAATGTGAGTCAATGTGATTTTTCCCGTGTCTTTTTTTCTCCTTGCCTTAGCTCCCCACTTAAACAGCTAAACTCTTCTGTGCTCATTGCTCCTGGGCAGGAACTTAAAGGCAAAAGCCACAGGAAGAAGAGAGACCCTTATTGGCTTTTGAATGTTGAAAGTCTATGGACTAGGAGAACAACAGCAACAATGAATAAACCCCCCTGGCAGGAGTTAAACATTTTGTAGCAAATATGAATAAGTCTCCTCACCCATCCCCCTACTCCCTACCACTACCAATCCCAACACAGACCCCAGACTGGAGGCAGATGAGAGAGCTAGGTGGAGCCCGGGAAGATGAGCCTGGAAAACTGAAGCAGAGTCAGTATCACGGGGCTTCAGTGGAAACAAGGACCATCCATCTCCACCCGGTCCCCATCTCCACCATTGCTCTGCACATTGTCCTCCCAGTGGGCATCCAGCCAGAGCTCCCCACACCTGTAGCCAAAGGAACCTGTCTGGACTCTAAGATTTTGTTTGGTGCCCATCTGACTTACCCTGCATGGGCAACTCTTGCAGAAATCCAGTACACTTGTAATTTCCAGAAGTGAGCAGAGCCTTGGATACCTGGTGAGGTGTAGAAAGGAAAGTCCTTCTTCTACCTGAAGTGGGAGGAGCTGAATGGAACCAGTCGAATATAGGATACTTAAGATGTTAAGGGGTTTACCATGTTCTAAGGTAGACAATCTTAGGTATCTTAGGATTTTTTTAAGTTTTGCTCTTTCTAATATGAATTACCAAGTAGAGAAGTGTTTGGAAGAGAATTCTTTGAGAATTTGCAGAGAATTCTTCTCTGCAAGAGAATTGTAGTTGGTTCTCAATAACTTCTCAAGACAGTTATTTTATTCATATTCTGTAACTAAAAAGAGTGTAGCTCAGTGGATTGAGTGCAGCCCTGCAAACTGAAGAGTTGCTTGTTCTAGTCCCAGTCAGGGCACATGGCAGGGTTGCAGTCCAGGTCCCCGGTAAGGGGTGGGCAAGAGGCAACCTCACACTGATGTTTCTCGCCCTCTCTTTCTCCTTCCTTTCCCCTCTCTCTAAAAATCAATAAAATCTTTTTTAAAAACCACAAAAAAGGAAACAATGGGAGGCAGAAGGCAACAGTGTGATATTTTTAAAGTACTGAAAGAAAACGAAAATTGTCAACAAAAACTCTAAATCCAAGGAAAATGTCCTTCAAAACTGAAAATTAAACAAAGGTATCTTCAGATAATTTGAAAGCAAAGAGAATGAATATATAGCAGATGTACTTCATAAAGAATGCTAAACAAAGTTCTTGAAGCCAGAGCAAAATAATGGCATATGAAAATTCTAATATACAGGATTATAAAATTAAGTAGGACTGAAAATTGTAATCATTTTGGTTAAATACATTATCTTAACTTTCTGAAAGACAAAGGACTTTTTAAAGCAAAAATAGTGGCATTATAAGGTGAGGTTTATAACATTATTAACACATAAAATATATGAGAACAATATCACAAAGTTCTGGAAAGGATAAGTTGAAATATACCATCATAAACTTTTTATATAAATGGTATAACATCTATTCGAGGTAAACCAAGGACACATTATAATCCCTGGAGTAATAATCACTAAAACATAACCCAAATGGGCTTAGTGAAAGAGCCAATTGGATAATTAGAATGAAAGACTAAAAAAATACTCAGCCCAAAACAAGAAACAAAAAATATATGGGCCAATAGAAAACAAAACAAATTCAATATGTCAGTCATTTCAGGCACACCTCAATGATATTGTGGGTTCGGTTGCAGATCATGGTAATAAAGCAAATACGGCACTAGAGCAATTCCTACAAAGTTTTTAGTTTCACAGTGCATATGCAAGTTATGTTTACACCATACTATAGTCTATCATCTTTTTAAAAGTACATACCTTAATTTAAAAATACTTTATTGCTAAAAAATGCTAAACATCACCTGAGTCTGTGAGAAAATGGTGCCAATAGACTTGCTTGACACCAGGTTACAAAAAACTTCAATTTGTGGAAAACACAATATCTGCAAAGTACAATAACGGAAAGCACAATAAAACGAGGTGTGCTTGTATGTTAAAAATAAATGTACTAAACCCTCCAATTTAAAGGTAGGTAATAGCCCTGGCTGGTGTGGTTCAGTGGATTGAGTGCGGGCCTGGGAGCTGGAGGATTGCAGTTCAATTCCCAGTCGGGGCACATGCCTGGGTTGCGGACCAGTTCCCAGCAGGAGAAACACACGATGCAACCATACATTGACATTTCTCTCCCTCTCTCCTTCCCTTCCCCTTCTAGGGACGAATAAATAAAATCTTTAAAAAATATTAAAAAAATAAAGGCAGGTAATATGAGATTGCATTTTTTAAGGAACACAGCTATATGCTGTTTACAAAATATGCATTTTAAATGTAAAGATATAGACCAGATTGAAAGTAACATAATGGAAAACACATCGGGTACACACTAAACAAAAGAAATCTACTGTGGGGTCACCAAGATGAAACGAAGTAGACTTTATGCAAGGAGTACTAACAGATAGAGAGGGACATTTCATTATCATAAAGGACTCAGTTCATCAAGAAAGACATCAATCCTAAATGCACATGCATCAAATAACAGTCTCAAAAGACACTAAGCAAAATGTAATAAGGCTAAAGCAAGAAATATACAAATTCCATTCACATGGTTGATTACTTAATTAGCCTAACTAAAAGCTTAAAAGCTTAACTATGCTTATACTTACTAAGGTCTGCCAGCTTCTAGGAGGTTCTGATACTAAAGTTTCCATAGCTCTTTATTATGCAAGTAAAATACTATAACATTTAAACTGGAGGGAGAATGTGAAAATGGAACTAAGGATATAGTCTTATTGCTGTAAAAGTCTCTGTTGCTCTCATACAGATACAGCCTCCGAGAACTTTATCACAAAAAAATTGGATTTAATAAACCACCCCCTGGCTACTTCTTAGAACAAAACCTATATTATTTTTCATCAATGCCTAAATATAAGGCATCACAACTATTTAAATCCCAGTGTCTACATAAAACATCTCTTAAATCATCCTCAATTTCCTCCTTCCCAGAATCTAACACACAATCACCGCTGTTCTGTACTAGCATATTATATCTTCTTTTTAATTTGAAATAATGTATATTTCAACCTCATTTATTTTATATGATTTGTTAAGAACATCAGTATCATTAAACTAATTATCAGAGGCAAATGGCTTACCATAAAATTAATGTTCCCAGACCCCCCAAGTTAGTTGTTACTTAAATTCAGCAATTCTTTTTCTTCATGTATAATTACTTTTAGATGTATGAATGAAGATGATTAAAAATAAGTAAAGAAGGAAGGTGTGAAATCGATTCATATGTTCTGCTTTTCAGTATCGTTAAGTAGTCCTTAGTCACTCCAGCGCAGAAGGACACTACACAGACAGCATTGTGACCGACGGCAGCAAGTCCAGCCCAAGGCAAAACCATATACAAACTCATCTTTCTAACTTCTTTCCCCATTTTTGGCACTCCTCCTCTTGTAATTCCCCTTCCCCTCAAAACCCCAAATCCTCCGCCGACATTTTTGTTTAATGATACCCATGCCACTCTGAGAAGAAGGCGGCAATGGTCTGTAGGCTGAGTCATGGTAGCACCTGAGCACTGACTGGCCATGAAGGGATCTAGGGGACGGCTATGCCCACTGCTCGAAAACCCACCTTTACAAAGATTTTTGTGCCCAGCTCATTCTAAACACATTCATGGGGAGACGAATGCAGTTCCCCAGCTACGTACCAGCTATCTGCCTGTGACCATTGTAAGATGGCCATATCTGATTTAATTCACCAGCATTTGATGGGTGCTGACTTAGAGACACAAGAACCTAGAATATATTTTCTAAGGAATTTATAGAATTTCTATTTCCTTTCTTGAAGTTCCCAGGATACAGAAATTCTATAAATTTCTGCCCTGACGGCTACAGCTCAGTTGCTCAGGCATCATCCCACAAACCGAAAGCTTGCCTGTTTGATTCCCAGTCAAGGAGCGTGCCTGGGTTGCAGGCTGGGTCCTCTGTCTGGCACACACAAGAGGCAGCAGCCAGCTGAGGTTTCTCTCCCTCCCTTCCCGTCTCTCCAAAAATAAGTCAATAGAATCTTTTTAAAAAAGAAATTCTATAAATTTCTTAGAAAACATATTCCAGGTTCTTGTGCTTCTAACTCAACATCAGTCCTCCATTAAATTATATAGTAATTCGAGTTCATTAAAGGATTTAACAAAATAATGCAATTTCCTTAAAAATTAACATCGACATGAGTCTCTGAATATTTCAAGAAAAGGATTTTTAAGCTCAAATTACCCTGATAATTATTTTAAGGATATGTTTTGGTTTCCAAAAAAAAGATAACAGAAGTTCATCCTAGTGTCCAGGTGGAATCTATCCTACCAGGATGCTTTCTTCTCTCTCTAGAACAATAAGAAAATGCTATTTTCTAACATTTAACTGGAAGAATCGCTTTGTATGTGAGATCAGATTTCTAAGGAAATAGCCAATTAATTCATTTTCCTTTTATTTATAACAACTCAAGTATTCCATTTAGGCTGGCTTCTTCCAGGCCTAAAAATAATTTTTGCCCCAGGTTACTCTATCCAAAAATAGCCATGCCATCTACCAAGGCCTGATTAAAAAAAAAAAACAGCAACACAGAAGTGCCTAAAATTGCATGCCCACAGCTGTCTTCTTCAACTTAAGAAATTCCTACTAAAAGGCAAAAGTGTTTGGGGGAAGATAATTTTTTGAATTAGTGATTTCAAAATCTGCTATGCCTCCTATTTACCCAGGCAATTTGCTACCATACAAATTTCCAAGCTTCATCTCCAAATATCGTGCTGGAGTAATAATAGTGCAGACAATCTATATGTTTAACAAGTCTCCCAAATAACTCAAATGTAGATTGTCATGGACTGCATTTTGAACTACAAACCTTATGGTCCATTCCTGACAGATGCGGGGAAAAAGTAGAGTGAGCACTGAGCCTCCGTGTTCCCACAGATAAGAGAGAAACGGAGCTGTAAGACTGGAAGACAGTTCAGAATTCACGGTCTGCAGTAACAAATAAGACCAATTTTACCTGCTTCATATGCACGCCTACTGCTGGCTACACCTACAAATGGAGACTGTGTCAGTATTCCGAGAGGCTGACCTTTAACACTCTGACACCGTCTCTGGCCACGCCCTCCATTTGAAAGGTGAAAACTGGGTGCTTGTGGGTAGGTGGGGGTGGTATTCCGGTATAAGGGGAATAAATTGCAATGGAAAAAATACAATGAACTATCAAAAACAAAAGAAAGAAAACTGGGACACATTCGATATTAAACCATCTGGTATCAAATATAAAATTCAGAAATCAAGCCCTAGAATTTATCATGATTTGGCTCCTTAGAGTTTGGCTCCTTAAAATATACATTCTAGAACTCTAACAAGGCCTCTTTTTATGAAGAAAAATATGGATACACACAGGGACCACAGCTGTGGCTAAGACAGTTTGCAAGTAAGATTTGTTGATGAGGAGGCGGAATCTGCCTAAGTTATTGTCCCCTCAACGCAACACTATTTATAGCGCTGCACGCTTTCTGCAACTAATAAAAATAACCTAAAAAGCATCCTGCACAAAGCCTTAAATTAATGTAAAGTTATTGATGAAAAGCAAAGTGCAAACGAGTTCAGAAATTCAGCGTTAGACAATAGCCCCAAAAGCACCTGGAACTCAAGTATTTTGTCACTTCTGTAGGTGGCTTTAGAAATATATGTGTTGTACATAGAGAGATACCATATATCCTCTGCAGGTAATTATGAGTGATTGCCAAAGTAAAGCATAAATTCAGGAGAAGCTTAGGCTGGTAGGAAGCAAGGATTGTAAATCTGAACTTCCTGACACCTAAGGTTAAATTCTCAGCCATGGTGTTTCATAGATAATATTTAAAGGAAGGGTTTTTTTTAAGTTCCTTTGTTAATTAAATACTTTAAAGTATTACAATAACACAGTAGCTTTCCAGTCTGGCAACTGACTTAAACAAAATAAAAAAGACAGTAAGAATCCCAAACGACCAATTCGAAGATTTTTTTTTCTGTTGAAGATGAACGTGTCTTAAAACAGATGTCTCTAGAAACTTAACATGCAAAAGAAGGGTCTGTTTTATTAGTTATTAAGCCACACAAAATAATTCCTAGTAGTGTATTATTGTATGTTTTATTATGATCAACATTTTATATATATATATATATGTATATATATATATATGATACTTCATCAATTTAGAGAAGCCAATAGTTATAAGCTTCATGAGACTTTTAAGTAAATGCTTGAAAGAAAAAAGGGAAGGGCAACAGAAATGTCCACAATAAATAAATAAACCTATCAATAACTGGAAGTTGCATCTATACCCAACAAACATTAAAAATGTGAAACAAAGTCTGTGCATCTTAAAATGGAGAACTACGCCATTCTTCCTCGCTCACTGAAGACTTGGATACCTTGCTAAAGTATTTCACTCAGAGCCAGCCAACATCCTGGGTGATTCCATTGTCCACATGGAAGGCTAATGTCTTACTCAACTTCTTGGTCTGCAGTGACCTCCTCCACCACTCATCTTCAGACATCCATCTGCATAGTTATATCCAAAACAGTTCCACTTCCAAAATCACTAACGCAGAGACTCCACCCTCTGACCTCATCTCTCCTCCACATAGCTGCTCCCCCTTCAGCCTCCAGAGCACTGAGCCCTCTGCCTCCCCCAATCCATGAACTGTGTGTTCTTTCCACTGATTTAGCTTAGGTCACCTTGTACTTCACTCTGATAGCACCCTTGAGATGACCCTAAGAGCTCTGGACCTCTGTCATTTCATTGCCTTCATCTGACAAAACTCCAACCCTGAATGAACACAAGCATGCCCTTTATCCACTCCCAGACCCAGGCTTCAGAACACTGCTGAAAACGTTCCACAACAAGGGGAAGAGATTCGTCACCACCCAGCGCAAAGCACTCTCAACTCTGTCACCCAGTTGTATGAGGCTGCACCTCGTGTACCTATTTTTAAATTACCTCGATCACCTCAAATCTCTGAACTCGCTCTCCTCAAGCTTGCCCTTTATTTTCAGCATCTGACTCTCCTCCCACTTCACAGAGGAGCTGGAAGCCACCGGGCAGGCACTCACTCACCCTCCCAGTGTCAAAGATAAAACCTGGCTATATCTGCCCTCATTGTATCCCTCTTTCCCTAGCCCTCATCCCTGCTCCAATTTAATGCCACTCCCAACTCTATTTGGATCCCATCCTCTCCCACTGTTTCAGGAACTCCATACAGTAACATCTGGTTTCTCCTTTACATAATATATTCTACCTCTTCCTCCGCATCCAGGGTTTTCCCCAATGATTTTGAAACACTTTCAGTTCCCTCCCATTAAAGAAGAACTTACTTGGGCTGTCATTCTTCCCTCTGCACTTCACCCACACCCCAGTTCTTATCTTTTCATTCCTCTTCAAAACCAAACACTCAAAATAATTGTGATTTGCTGTCTCTATTTCCTCATCTCCCACTCACTCCTTGACCTACCCCAGTCTGGCTCCTTCTAGTCCCATTACTCCACAGAAATACCTTGTACAAGGACAATATAACCACACGTTACTTCCTTGGCCTCCAAGCACCATTGAACCTCCTTCTTCCTCATACCCTCTTCCTTTGACTACTATAATGCTCACTTTGTTTGTTTTCCTTCTCACACTCCAACCACACTTCTCCATCTTCTTGAGATTCACAATCCTCTCCCTGACCCTAAAATACCAGGTTTCTATGAAGATACTCTCCAGGCCCTCTTTTCCCACCTCTTTTCTCTTAGGTGGTCTCATTCAAGTGCATGGCCGTCATGACCACCTATATGCATGCAGGTGATTTGCTATTTTATTTCTCAACTGCCCAAAACTCTCTTCTGAGTCCTACACTGTATACCCAACAGCCAACTAAGCACTGACATCTGAGCATCTCAAAAACACCTCAGATATGACTTTTCCCAAATGAAGGTCATGGTACAGACTCAATAATGTCTGTTGAATGAATACACTAAAACCTACATGAAATTCTATCAGTGCAGGAAAGCTGAGCCCAGAAGACAGAGCACAAATTGCCAGAATCGACTGCTGATGCAGCAGGTCCCTGCTTACAGACAAAAGATCATAGACTACATTGACTGATGACTACACATTTCAATTCCGTGAGAACAACAAGCTGAGGATGAAATAATAGACGTGAAGAAATGGGCAGTGAAGGATTGAAAATGATACTAAACCTGGAGGAAATAACATTGCCCAAGTAAAGATGGAACAATTTACTGATGTTTATCCGTTGATAATCCAGAGTGAACATTCAATTAATATCAATCAACTAATACTGGCACCCCAGCCATAGTGTTTCATTGCCTTACAAATTAATACAGCTTCTTCCTTCCCTTTCCCTAACACCTGTTGAAGGGGGCTGGCAAAGTTTGGGGCCAAGGGAAGAAGGCAGTCAGGGAAGACAACTTCTTAGCCAGGGCTGAGAGTTGGTTTACCTATAGGGAATTGATCAAACAAGTGTTTATATTGAGAATACTGGGAGGAAAGTTTCTCTTTGTCAAAGAAGGGAGTGGTAGACATGGAAAAGAATACTCTATATTCAAACCTCTGGTGTTGGATTGGAATTGGAGGTATCGAACCAAACTCATGATCTTAAATACATGTAAAAAGATGTAGACGTATAATTGCAAATATGTAAATATGTATACACACATACATAGTTTGAGGCATGCTTAAGTTTGAAAACAACTGATCTACCGATCCGAGGACCGCACTCGTGTACACGTGCGCACATGTCATTTATCGGCGGATCAGTAGTTTTTAAACTTAAGGTGCATCACCAGTATCATCTGGGTGAGGGGGGGCTTGTTAAAACACAGATCACGGGCCTGACCCCCAGAACTGCTGGCTCAGTAGGTCTGGAGTGGAGCCTGATAATCACACTTCTAACAAGTTCCCAAATGGTGCAGGTGCTGCTGCACGAGAGACCACACTTAGGAAACCACCAAATGAACACACACACACACACAGAGTCTGCGTATGCATATACTTACATGTATGCCCAAGCTCTGTCCTCTAAGAGGGCAAAATGGAGAGACACCTCAGCAGCAATAAGCATGTGTAGCACTCATATCCTGGTTTTAAAAGACCATTTTTCACTAAAAAAGAACCAGAGCATCTTGAAGAAATGGCTGGTTCCAGCATGGAAAAGGGACAGTATAAGATGCATCTGGAACATCTTTTTCTGGAAAAAAGTACAGAAGTGCTCTAAGAAATGTGAGGATGAGTCAAAAGGATGCAGAGGCCAGCTTGCAGGAGCTCCCATGAGCCAAATCTGGGACAACTTACGAATCAAAATAAATCACGACAGTAACTGATCATAACCCATTGAATAAAATAGGAATCCATGATACAGTGCTACGGTCATAGCAGAATCAAAGCTGTTATCACTTACTCTTTAATTAACAAGCACAAAATACTTATTAATGAACTTCACAGTGAAGAAGCCTAGAAGATACCATCCTAACCAAATGTTAATGTCACGAGAAATGTGAGACTATGTGTTGGCTGCAATAGACAGAATACAACATCACATCTAACACGTTCCAGACAAAAATGCATAATCTCACTCATGAGGCAATAGCACATAAACCCCCCTGGGGAACATCCTCCAATGCAGTTGACATACACTTTTCCAAAAAGTCCAAACCCCGATAGACAAGACAAGACTGAGGAGCCGTTCTAAGTGGAAGAAGACAGAAGAGACAGCATAGTTAAATGCAATGTATAAACCTAGATTGGGTCTTGGAAATCATTAGGACAATTGTAAAATTGTGAGTGTGTTTGGCAGATTAAATAATAATGATGTATCACCATGACGTCTGATTTTGATGGCTGTACTATGGTTTGGGGGGCCATCTTTGTTTGGAGTAAATACACCCTAAGATATTTTGAGATGACAGGCAATGTGCTCTCAAATGGTCCAAGGGAAAAGAGAGGAATAATATGTATGTCATTACTTTGCATCTACAGAGAGGGAGCCAGAATGATAAAGCAAATGTAGTAAAAATGGCAACAGTTGAGAATCTTAGTAGAGAGGCATGCCAGAGTCCTTTGCAATCTTTCTGTGAGTTTACATTTTAAAAAATTGAAACAGCCCACAAAATTGATATGAATAGAAATGTCAGCCTCCATTTCACTCCAAGCTAGATGGTCTATTCTTAACCAGATTGTGTTGAAAGCCACTTTAAGTGACAGAAGAGGACTGGTCTGTGACCTTGACATATCATGAGAGGTGTGAGTGTTAAGCAGGATCCTGTTGTAAATTTAATTTTTTTTAAATCATGGATGGATCTCTTCATACCTGGATTTATTTTCAGATAGAACAGTTATGATATTATTGTCGTTAACATTTAAATGCTGTTCCTTCCCAACCGTGAATCATAATTTGGAAGAAATTTTTCTTTCGCACATTTCTCCCTGATTAACAGCTTCATTTGGGG
>PVKM010028063.1:0-18481 GCA_004027735.1 Carollia perspicillata
GTTCATGTCCATGTGTCATAAGTTCTTTAGCTTCTACATTTCCCACACTACTCTTTCCCTCTCCCTGTCTATTTTCTCCCCACCATCTATGCTACTTATTCTCTGTACCTCCTTCCCACCCCTCCTCCCACTCCCCTGTTGCTAACCTTCCATGTGATCTCCATTTCTGTGGCTCTGCTCCTGATGTAGCTTTCCGCTTAGTTGCTTTTATTTTAGGCGTGGTTGTTAATAACTGTGAGTCTGCTATCCTTTCACTGTTCCTATTTTTATCTTCTTTTTCTTAGATAAGTCCCTTTAACATTTCATATAATAAAGGCTTGGCGATGATGAACTCCTTAAACTTGACCTTATCTGAGAGGCGCTTTATTTTCCCTTCCATTCTAAATGATAGCTTTGCTGGATAGAGCAATCTTGGATGTAGGTCCTTGCCTTTCATGACTTGGGATACTTCTTCCCAGCCCCTTCTTGACTGTAAGGTCTCTTTTGAGAAATCAGCTGACAGGCTGATGGGAATTCCTTTGTAGGATACAATCTTTGAAAGGTTTAAACGCAAAATAACTAAGCTTAGACCTTGCGAGATGTGTCCTAGGATCACAGTAATACTATGTTATAGAGATTAAGGACCCACACTCTGAAGCTAGATGACCTCAGTTAGAATCTTGGCTCCCTCTCTTACTTCCCCACCTTCAAAATGACAGTATTAAGAGCAAGTGCATGACAAAGTTGTGGTGAAGCTTGAAAGAGTAATTTCATGTAAAGTACAGCTTGACACCCAGGAAACGTTCAGTAAAGTTAGTTGTTATAAGTCCCACTATGTGTCTGGCTCCAGGGAGTATTTTAATAATGCTCCTTTCTTGCTTTCTCATATATAAAACTACTTCCACAAGGTTGTGAGACCTTGACACATATAAGAATTTTGTACTTTTTTTTTTTGCAAAGCTAAGTGGCCCATAATTCTTCCTTTTTTTATCCTCCTCTCTTCCTTTATTAAGGCACTTATTTATTGATTCTTTCAACAAATAGTATCATGCACCTGCCTACAGTGCACGGGAATCTCACAGGATATTTTGGGAAAGTGGGGAGGAGGAGGGGTCAGGGATGGAAGGGTGGAGAAGGGGAAGAGCTTCCCCAAGTAGAAAATTTGAGTCTTTCCACACAAGACAGCACCTTAGGGTGGAGGCGGGGTATAAGCTACAAAGGATTTTGTTCACGCAGAAGCAAAACCCTCAGGGGATTCCAGCGAAGCTTCTCTTTTCCTTTTATTGGAGTTCTGTGCTGGAGCTATAAACCCTCCAAATGAGTTGAGATCATTAGGGAAGCTCCACTGATCACTGGTGAAAAAATATAACAATTAAAACCAGAAGCCTACGAGTGGGAAGCCTGGGGAGGGGAACAGGGGAGGAGAGAGAAGCAGGGATGGCTTTTAATACTTAATAACAAATACTAATAATGGCAGCGAGTCGGGGACTAATTAAAAGTTTCTAAAAAAGAGAGATTGAAAGAGATAGAGAAAGGAATTCATCCGTAATATCTTGCCTGCCTGGAAGCAGGAAGTACTGTGGCCTTGGGAGGGGAGCGAAAACAAGGAGTCGGGCTTTGGGGTTCTAGGCCTGGTCTTGAGTGACTTGAGCAACCTTGGCAAGCAGCCCCCCGTCTTTGAACCTTACTTTTCTCATCTGCAAAATGGTGCCTGGCTTTTTATCTCATTGAGTTCAGTAACAGATGTAAACTGTATTGACGCTACATACAGAAACAAACTGCTGTCTGTCCTCCAAGGGGAAGCATTGCCTAAGAGTGTTTATGAATGACCTCCAAGTCCTTTGCAACTTGACGATTTTATGCTTCCACCAAAATAGATAAGTAAATAAGAGATGTCATATCTGCACTGGTATTTCAAATAGATAGAAAAAGTCATGGAGCTTGGAGTTTAAATGATATTCTTGAAGGACTTTTGCCCCCCAGTAGTTCTATTACCCATCTATAACAGTCTTGGAATTCATTCCCATTAGACATTCATTCCTTTGGTGTAATCTTGCATGTCTTCATCTTTCTCTGATGAAAGTGCAAGTGGATGATAAGTCATCACCTACCACTAGCAATGAACTTCACATTAACAGGCAAATTCTTTCCTAAGGAGACAGTTTCATGGTCTGAAGGAAAGGAAATAATTGACAAACTGGAAATTTGTAATGGCTAGTATAACATAAGCTTGGGTAGGGAGAGAGCTGGCAACTGACGATCTTAAAAATGTCACTGATCATGAAGTATCAAAGGCAAAAAATGAATAAACAAATTAATTAATTAATTAATTAATGACTATTGACTAACCTACTGTGTGTCAGCTGCTTTAGATGGGTAGGTCACTTACATTGCACAAAAATCAACAGGTCAACTATCTTATAGACAGAGAATTTAAAATGCAAAAAGAACACATAATTCACCAGAAGTCAAATGGGCAAATAAGAGAGGCAGGAGTTGACTACAGAGCCCTGTCCTTTGTGCGCTACCTTGCTGCCCCGGTCCTGCTTTCCATGTTCTGTGGCCCCAAGAGGCCTTCAGGGCTGCGAGTGAACCACAGCCCTGCGAACGAATCTAGACACAGACTGTTCACAGAATCACCTGATTTTCCAGTTTGTATTTTTGCAGTTGTTTCATTCCTTCATGAATCCACACTCAATATATATTCACCTTCCATCTCCTTTTAAATTCTCTAATAACATTGGTTGGTGGGTGTCTCTTCCTCACAAGAGGTTTTCAGTGGCAGCCTAAGGCATTCTGTTTTGGAAGTCAAAAAATTACGTGATCATGTTTTAAAAGATTTTGAGGCCCTACCTCAGAGACTGATTCAGTGGTTACAAGAATGGTCTGAAATGCGGGTGTCTTTTTAAGCAGGGTGGCCCAGCCACCCCACCCTAGGGAATTCTGATACAGTGAATTCAGGGGCTACTCTTGGAGTACAGCATAGACGAGCCCTGAATCCAAATCCTGGTCCTGCCATTCACTAGTTCTGTGAATTCAATACCCTTTTTCTAACTGCTTCTGGGACTGAGCTGTATCATTTGTTCAACTATTCAAAGAATATCTATCTCACAGTGTAACCATGAGAATAAAATGAGGCAGTATATTAACTCTGAGCTGAGAATAAGTGGTTTGTAGCAGTGGGGTAGAGAGGCAGAAAAGTATAAGAATGCTGGACGGCCTGGGTTCAAATCTCAGTTGACTCTTTTACTGGCTCTTTCATGCTGCATGAGTTCATTAACCTCTCTCTGCCTTAGTGTCCTCATCTGCAAAATGGGAATACCATGGGGGGAAATGGGAACATAATGATACAAATGAGAATATCATGGTTACTTTCTCATGTGGTCATTGTGAACATTAAATTCACTAATACCTATAGAGAGCTTAGAATCCTGACTGACACTGGATTTTATTATTGATATTTAATGAATAATAGTTTTCTGAGGGTAGAAAATCCATCTGGCTCTCTGTGGTATGAACCCCAGTGCTCTGAGCAAAACAGGCAATACTACCAGACACTGTTAGGTAAAAAAAAAAAAAAAAAAGAGCCAGTGTTGGGAAGATGGGGGAGGTGGCCCCACAGTGAGAGAGATTCTGAGGTGGTGTCCAATGTTCCCAAAATCAAGCACGTGCCTGGCAGAGGCTTTCTCGGGCAACTTTTACCTTGTCTTCTAAAAGCAAAGCACTTTCCAAGGGGAAGTCCATCCACAGATTTCTCCTTCACTCATTCCTCTTCATTTATTCCAATATTGTTGGAAGAAACCATTAGATGCCCAAAGAGTAATTGGAAAGAACCACAACACGATTTCTTCAAAAGCTCTGTACTGACAGACAAGAAGCAGTGTGTTGGTGAACAAACTTGTCAACCACAATGAATCTTAATTCTTCCCAATTTTTTCCCGCCCGCCTAGAATCTTAATGTGCAGCTCAGTCACATTCAGCATGTTTTCTATTTCCCTTCCTATGGTCTATGTGTTTCATTTTCTCACCCCTCTTTCAACAACACCTTAAGGGTAGCTAGAGTTCATTCTCTATTTGTGGAGCAGAGAAAAATGGGTCTGACACCCGTTTCTACACATATTTATGTAGAACAGGAAAAATACCAGGAGGGGTTCGGGTGTTCAAGGGCAGATAATTGCATATGTAAAAGATCTGAGGAGCAGATGTAATCTTCCCATTTTCATGAGGAGGTATTAGCAGAAATGTGGTAGGAAAGGAAAATCCTTTGAGAGATCTATGCATTCACCTGCACATGTTAATGTCTCCTAAGTCAGGCTGGCAACTAACTCTTTGATAAAAGGCATAAAATGCTGAGAAGGATGGTTATTCTACAGACATGCAAAAGAGGAAGGAATTAGTTTTGGTGCATTTGTTCATTAAACGTTTTAAGTGAAAGCCAAATATGAGAGGTTTTATAAAGCATGGATAGGATTTTAATATGCAAAATTTGGATGAGCTGTGCATTGGCAGAACAGTGAGACTAAAGGCCCAGAGGCACAAAATGTCAAACAATATTCAAGAAATAACTTGTTGTTCTGTTGGATCACAACAGACTTGGTGCACCAAACCTCTGAATCAAAATTATGTTTTAAGGAATATAAAAGTCACCCAGGCCAAATAAAATGTGTCACTTGAGTCCTGTCCACAGTGGCTCCAGACACATGGTCCTCCAACTATTAAAAATTTGGCATGTTTGCCACCAGTATCTTAAACTCACCATCTGTCCCAATAGTCCATGGCACATTTGGAAATGTGTGGAATAATTTTTCACCTGCAGTTAATACTTTAGTGAATTAATTAGATTATATATGCAAAGAAAACATACATGGTCTTTCCTTACAATACTAAAGGTAGACAAGGAAAATAACAATTTATTCTTTCATTAACTCATTGGTCCCATACTCCATATTCTGAACTGGTTACTGAGTGGTCGATGGTGACCAAACTGATCCAAACTCAGCCCTCATGTGTAAGTGTAATGAAAACACATGGTGACGGGTGCCTGATGAGAGAGTTTCAGGTACTGAGGAGTTACATCAGGGAGGCATGTGTTCCTGATTAATGAGAGTGGCATAATCCTGGTCTCCAAAATTATGTTGTCTCTTGTTAGGACTAAATCTCAGTTCCTTCAATTCTCTCTCATTATCTTGTTCACTCTTGTGTGATCATTATCTTGTTCACTCTTCTGTGATCATAGCCTTCTCTTTTTCAAAATTGTAAATAGTACCATGAGCTCCAGCAGAATCGGAGGTATTATTTATCATCTGACTCTTTTAATATGCTAGATTTCTATTTATGAAGTTTCAATTTGCAGCAGACATTTATGTTGGGTAGCCATCTTTCATCTTTTTATTATTTTGATTTTTTTAATTGAGGAGTAATTGATATATAATATTACATTAATTTTAGCTGTACTGAACATAATGATTCCATATTTGTATCTATTGAGAAGTGATCACCACAATTAGTCTAGTGATTATTTTGATTTTACCATCCACTAAAACCACCAAAGGTCACCCAGGCACACATATATATAACACACACACATACACATTTACACACATTTTTGTAATTATAAATTTTTACAGTTGGTGTGGCTTCTACTGCTAGAACTTTCCTTTTATGTTATCACATTCTCCCATTTTAGGTACTTTCATTTCTCCAGGATGCTCAGATCTCTTTGGATTCTGATTCTCTCCCCTGGAACAGTCATAGCATGGGGTCAACTACACATTTGATGATCATGACCCCTCACTCTTCATCCAAGACATAGACAGAAGTGTTGAACAGAGAAGGATAAAGGGCAAAGCCCACGGGCTGCCACAAGTCCCTGTCCTCAAGATTGGCATCTATACATTAATTAGCACTCGAAGGGGCCATCTTTCAAGCAGTTATACAACCAGTCCATCCATCTCTTATTCCTCACTCTTGTCTACAAGGCATCGGAGAAGATCTGTGGCAAGCTAGATGTGCTATGTTAACTTCCTTCCCTGATCCACCATCCAAGGCTATAAATACTCTGGAGTTAAATGAGGTCAGTCTGATTTTACTCTGGGAGAGCTCACGCCATGACTGAAGTGAAAGCAGCACTCTTTTTTTGCATGATTAGAACTTCAGAAAGTGGGAGCTGTAAAGGATTGCAGAGATTATCCCATCCAGCCGCATCATTCCACAAGTGAGCCTCAAGCTTGAAATAACTCTGCCCATGGTCACACAGCCAGTCAGAGCTTGAAATGTAGTTATAACTTACATTCCCCTTTTCACACTTAGGAGGAGTGGAATTGACTTTAGAAAAGCATTTCTCAAAGTATAGTGTACAGAATATTACTTCTAGGCTAAAAAAAATGTTCCCATGTTCAAATGCATCTAAAAAAAAAACCTCACGCATTGCTGTGTTAGTGACTCACAATTTATTCATCCATCAAATGACTATTTGATAATTATGTTCTATGCATCAGATAGTGTATTAGGCACATAGATGTGATAGCAAGTAAGGTCTATTATAAATTTGTTCCTAGGGGGAGAAACAAAATTAAATAATTAATTACTCAAATATAATAGCAATATTACTATGAATTATAACTTGTTCTGAAAGAAATTTATAGGCTATTCTAAGAGATGAGAAGAATGTAAGATATAGCTTATCTGAGAAAGTGATATTTAAATATGTAAGAAATATCAGATAAGAAATATCTTGTCCTGTTCAACACGAGAGAATAAGGGGAGGTTGTCAGCCTTGATCCTGTGAAGAACATGTAAGAGCTCAAGAATGAATTTGTTGGCAATGTTAGAGAGAAAAACATAAATATGAATATGAAGTGCATTGATGCATTTTGAGCAAGTGAATGATCCAGTCTCGTTATTACCATCCTGAAAATATTCCACTTTCTGCTCCAAGGAGATAGTACCATGCTGGGTAAGAGGACAAACACAGGAACCTGCTAGGAAAATTTTGGCAAAGTTCCAGAATAGAAAAATAGCCTCTCAAATATTGATCAATTAAAGAAAAGAATCTAGTAAACAAACTTCTAACCTCTATCATTGTTTCCCAACATTGTTTAAATTCATTTGATCACAGAACTATTATTTAAGTAATACCTATTTCACTCCATGAATTCTGAGGAATACATTTAAGAGATACTGCTTTGGGATATTTCAGGTTAAAGTCACACTCCAGGCCCTTCTACAATGATAACAGATCTTTCCCTGTGCTTGATTTGGAGTTTTATTTGTTTCTTTTCTTTCCAATACATGATTCATTTGTTTATGAGGGTTGCCCTGGTGCTACCTGGTTTACTTTTACTCAAATTGATAGGTATCAGGCTTAGAAAAATACAGATCCATGAAGTGATCCCAATGTATAATCCTGTTTATTTGTGTATTCTTTCATTCCTCACCTCCCTCAACTCACAGTGTTGCCTGTTCCCAGAATAGAATTCTAATTGCTCATTAATATGTAGGAAAACTAACTCCTACGTAAAAAATTACCTTCCAGACTAATTAACTAGTAATGAATTTCACATTTGGATACATTTCCATGTGCTGATGTAATCTTATTTTTAAGTAAGGAATGAGGAATAAAAGGACTAGAAGGAGGCACCAAGGTGTTCACATAAAATAATGAAATTTACCCTGGATAGTGTGATTCCTGTCCGTCAGGTCTGTAAGATACTGGGCTCCTGATACTTGAATACACACATATATTGCCCGGGGGGCTGGATGAATGCAGATTCTAATTCAGTGGATCTGAGTGGGGCTTGCAATTCTGCTCCCCAATGATGCTTCTAAACCTTGGACCACATTTTGAGTAAGGATGTTAATCACCATTTTAATTTTGCATTTCAGGGAATCAGCATATCCCTTGTTTCAGCAACCAGTAATAGAAAACTCCAATCTGGTGATTATCAGGGAGAAAGCGGGGTGGGGAGAGGTAGAAGAAGGTAAAGAGAGAGGAGTAAATGGTGATGGAAGGAAATTTGATTTTTGGTAGTGAACACAATATACAATATACAGATGATGTATTGTAGAATTGTATTCCTGAAACCTATACAATTTTACTAACCAATGTCACCCTCGTAAATTCAATTATAAGAAAAGAAGATGGCAATTCTGACAGTTTTAAATAACGGCACCATTTGTTATCTTGCACACGATACATCCAATGATAAGGCGGGTCCAGCCATGATACATCAGCCTCTCAGTATTTTTGTCAAACATGCAAGCTGCTTCAGTGTCCCCACTCTGGTCTCCTCAACAGTGCCCCTATTCTCAGGCTACTTCTGCTAATGACATGGATAGAGCCATTTCTGTGTCCTACTCAGCTATGATACCATCCAAAGGGAAATATTTCTCTTCTACAGTTTTCTTAAGAATAAAGAAACCTGGCTGAGGGTCCCCCAGCAGCTATCTCTCACAGGTACTGGCCAAATCTGCATCAGTGTTCATCAGTAGTGGACATTATGGGATCTCCACCTTCTGCCCTCAGCCCATGCCCAGATCACCTGCAACTTATTGGGCAAACCCCATATATGCCCTGATTTCTTCCTGAGAAAACTGTATCTCTCAGTCTGATGACCACCTCTGGAATGTGCTCAGCCTGTGCATGAGTCAAGCTGGAAATGCAAGGGTTAAGACGCTAAGTAGCAACCTCAAACAAGTGAGGATGAAACTAAAATCCTGGCCTCTTCATTTCTTGGAGGTCAATTCTGAGTCCTACATTAGGTCTGCAGCAGCAATAACTTCCAGTTGGCTCCCAGAGGAGACTCACTCATTCCTTCCCCCCGGTGGCTTTCTCTGCTTCCCCTTCTCAGTTCATGACTCCTTCACACTGGGTCCTAGGATCACATCCCAATAACAACATCCCATAACCTTGTATTGGTTTCTGGTTTAGGGGAATGAGTTAAAACAAGTTAAAATATCACAGCCAGATCAACTGGGAAATGGAAATTCCCCAACTGACTTAGACTAGTGCTTTCAAAAATGGGGGTCCCAGACCAGCAATATCAGCCTCACCTGGGAACTTGTTAGAAATACAAATTTCAGCATCCCTCCTCAAGCCTTGAGGCCATGTTCTGAAGTTGGAGCCCAGATATCTGCATTTCAATAAGCCGTCCAGATGTCTTTGGTGCATGTGAAGTTTAAGTATTACTGGTTGTAATTAGTCAGAATATATACTAGGTTCTGGGGAAGAATCTCCTCCCATGAATCATCTGGTCATAAGGAGGATGGATAGATATCTGAACAAAATCATGGTTCTATTAAGGAGAGATAGGTTGATGGGATGGGCCAACAGATGCTTAAAACCATCATCTCTGCCTCCCTGTAGGGAGGTCCAGAGCGTAAAGAAAAGTTGCCCTAAACCTCAGAATTGGAAAACAGGTAAGGTGAGTTTTCACCCTGGCTTATGACAACAGACACCATGCTCCTTACCCAGTTGCTACAGCTCTGTGGACACTGAGGGATTTGGGACAGGGTTGGAGAGGAAAGGCCACTGAGGACAGTGTTTCCCTTGCAGAAAGTCACAGCATGTGTTCCTTTGGTGGCAATAAATCCCATGAAAATGTAGATAGATAAAGAGTTCAGACATTTACATCTAGCATGAAATAAACACAATAAGAGGAGAGGACAACAGTGCAACATGGAGCTTTTATTAATGCTGGACTCACTCTGTAGGGGAAATACTTCATTTTATCGTTTCAATGTCAGGATTTCTCCTTTCCTCCAATGGGCATAAAACTGGGGCTGCCTCTGATTTCCAATCGGTAAATGAGAAGGCAGGTGTCGAGTGCCTGGAGTGTATCTAGAAGGACCATAGGAGCAAGGAAGATGTATGAAGTGTAGACACAGATGTGTACAAGACCTGGCCCATCCCAGGAACTCATGGTCTAATTGGGAAAGTGGCACAAGTAGATATATTCAGATTTAACATTTATTGAGTGATTGAAATGTTCCAGGAGCTATCCTGAGTAATTTTACACATACTATTTCCTTTAAAAACACACAAAAAATCTACAAGACTGTCTACATGAAACTAATATGAAATAGTATTGAATGTCAACTGTAACTGAAAAATAAAAAAAATTAAAAAACATGTAAATTCATAAAGGCTAAAACAATAACACATAATAAAACCAGGTACTGAATTGTGTCCAAAATGGATCTAAGAAGAGAAAAACGATCAGGAGAGAAAAAAATCTATCAAATGAAAAGCTATCATTAATTTACTACATGATCTTGGCCAAAATGAGGGCATTGGGTCCTGTCTAAAATGAAAGTATTGGATCAGAAGAGCATATCGCCAAATTGCATTCCGTGGAAAATTCCTCTTTAGGATAATAGCTAGGCAACAATAACAACAAAAAGGTTGAGGAGAAATGGCACAAGACAAAAACACTTAGGAAATATTTAGAATCATGGTCAACAACACTGAGAAGTTGTTGAAGATGCTTATGCATTTTGTGAGTTTATAAGAGGGAAATCTTACTTGTAGCATTTTGTAAAATTATTTTATTACAAAGCTTGCTATTATATGGCACTCAATAACTCCCTTTTCTGTTTTAGAACCAGTGTGGAAAATGCCACAAATCCCATCTAACGGCCCTTCCAGCTAAATGGTTCCAAGCGATGGCAGCTCAGGTCAGTTCAGTTGGACAATCTTTTAAGGATGTTTCAAGTTCAATTCAGGGAACAGCAAGGACATTTGCAGTACGGATAACAGCATAAGGGGAATCTGTGGAATAATGTTTTCCTTCACTAAAAGTGTAGACAGTCACATACCTTACATCTGTCCAATAAATTTATGACATTTTCAGATGTATCTGCTCATGTAAAACGCCTGGTGACCCAGATTAATCTTTTAGTGCTCCATTTTTATGTTTTTCAGTGAGAAAACTGAAGCTTGAAATGGCAGCATCTGACTTTCTCAATGCACGTTCTCTATCCCGCCCCCACAATTCCTTTATTTTTGCTGAGCTGATTTGCTTATTAAGATTTCTACATTTCAGAGTATACTGAGTTTTTGCTTTTTGTTTTCCATAACATCGTGCTATGTATTCCAGTGTCCAGCCCTGGTTATGATTTGGCCATATACATGGAATTAAAGCGATCCTACAAACAGGGAGGATGTTCATATGGAAAACTGACTAGACTGTGCATATCACCTGGGTCTGGCCCTTGTGAAGTCCCTGGCCAGCCACCATCCCTCAGCGTGGTGTCTATAATTAAAGGCCCCTAATACTACATGAGTTCGTTAGTTGCACGTCTATAAAGGTCTTTGAGAAATCAAAATTCTGCCTAGTAGGGAGGGTGTTCTGAAGGCAGATGTCTAATGGGAGAAGCGGGAAGTTCAGAATGGAAAACCAGTCGGCTGGGCTCAGTTCCAGACCTTCTTCCTGGATGATGTTGGGCAAATCATGCCTCTTCTTCCATCCTTGTTTCTCTTTATACATTTTTTTAAAGGAGGGTTGGGGAGAGCTTCCTAGGCTCCCTCCAGAGCTCACGTACAATTATTTTTTAATGTGAATTGACCAAGTCAAACTTAACAATCAATGAGGTGACCAGTGTCACATCAGATAGCCCTCATGGCGATTATTTGAATTGGGGCACTTGAAACCCTCCCAACCCCCTGCTCCTGCCAGAGAAGATGAAAGTGTCATTTCTGACCTCAGCACAGGCCTTTGCCTTGAACTTTGCAGTGTCTTTCACATTACCATTTCTAGCTGGTTTTTTGCCCCCTGGCGAGACCAGACTTTTCTGAAAGAGTGTAAACTTCTCTGAATGATATTTGAAAATAAAACATAATTGATTTCACAGTTCCTTGAACCTCTCCTATCAAGAATTGATTTTTCCCCTCTTCTGTTTTACACACTTGGAAGTGATTTGAATGATGACAGTAGAAACTCCAATACATAAATATTCTTCATCCTTTGTCCCTTTCTATTTAAATTTGTCCCCGAGAAAAGTGTGTATACAAATGCATGTGTTTGTGCAAGCACCCTTTCACATATATTCATATGAGTTCCCCAGTATGCATGCACTGTACATGTGCTTTTGTATATCAGTATCTGTGTGGACTATGTATACAACAAAATATACACATAGTGTATAGCACTATATATACTATGTATATGTGTATTTTTTCTTTGTGTGCATCCTAATACAAGTTTGTGTGTATGTATTTATTATCATGCATATTTTAGCATATGAGTGTTTTGTATACATCTATAGGCCTGTTTGTATGCTTGTGGTCTGTACAAAAATTAACTCAAATATGTCTGGGTGCCGTGCAAGTGTGTACCCGTATGCACGGGTCTATGTAAGTGCGTACATAGTTAGATTGTCATTTCAAACACACTGAGATTTATAATGCACCCTTCTCCCCAAAGAAAGAATAAATACAAGTCAACTTTTCTTGGATGCTCCAGAGGGCTCCTGTGGATTTGGACAGTCATTATGAACCATGGAGTGTTCTCCTCTGCCAACCCAGTATTAACTGTCACTTCCTTGGGCAGGATAAAGTCAACCAACTGGACTGCATCCTAATTGTCTGGCAAGAGAAGGAGGTGTGGCAAATGCCACCGATGGACCTGGTGACCCCACTCTCTGCAGCTTCCCAGGACCTTGGTTGGCCCCCTAGAAGTTGCCCCTGGAGCACTGCACTGGTGCCAGACCCCTGGTGCTGAACCATTTTTGAGTGACACAAGGGCCGACTGAACATGGCGCTGACTGAAATGCTGATGCAGCAGAAACTGTTGGAGCCAGACAGGCCAAGCACACTTATTTTCCATCCCTCACCTGCCTAGATTTTTGCAGGCAGCAGATCTGTGCTTCTTGTCAGTCAACCTGTCCACTTGTAACTGGAAACACTGCCAGAATGGTCAGTTTGTGACAGGGATGGTTGGTATGAGAGGAACTGGGTTCACATCTAAATAGGCCTTTGACTTTCTTTAGCAGAGAGAAGGAGTCCCTACATGGGGCTTGTGTCATTACCTGGGGAGAAAATGTCACACCTGTCAATTAAGGGTAAGACACAGAGACTCACCACAGAGGAAAGGGTGGGCTTGCATGATCTGGGGAAGAGGGTCTGTGAAGGTGAGAGGGTTGGGGCAAAGAAGAGCATAGTAGACAGGTGGTATGGAGACCAAGGCTCAGGTCTCCCCTCAGATTTTCATTCTTCCACCAGCAGGCTGCAAGACTTAGTCAAGTCCCTTTAGACAAGCCTCAGAACCAGGTTTTCATGGACAATCTCAAACTAAACAACAAATCTTATGAATTCACCTCCTACCTATCACTTTATTCTATCTTCATGGCCATCACCTGAGTCCAGCCTGTCTAGATCTTCTTTTTCCTGGGTTCTGCGATGTCTTCCCTAATGGTCTCTGCTTCCACTCTGATTCTTTCAAGTCCATTCTCCACACTGAAGCCAGGGTGATCATTTAGAAACCACAACACTGGTCATGTTTAGAACTTCCTAAACATGAGATAGACTTTGAATGCATGTTACCGAAAGTGGAGACTTGTTTTGTGTATCACTGTACTTCATTCCAATAACAATGTGTGGTGCAGATTAGGCTCTCTATTAATATTTAATAAATTTATAGACTTTAAAAATACATATTTCATATCATGCTATGCACATACTTGGAATATATCAATTCTCTTAACTTATCTCACCTAGATACCTGAAACATCTAGGAAGGTGACCCTAGAAGACCTAGAGATGTAAATCAAGCTGGCGCCCTGTAAGGAAAACATCTCTTGCAAGCCTTGAATTATAGCTCAAAATCCATGCAAATTCTTTAGTCTATAACACATTCTGTCTGTGTTTGTTTTATTATAAAAACAAGTTTACCTTAGTTTCCATGAGCAAAATATTAATTGAAAGATATAAGCCATATGTATCATCTGGTTTTGCGTACTTCTTGGCATATGGCCACATACCACTGCCAATAGGCTTATTCTACTTCGAGAATGAATGAAACCCCAATGGCTAACTCAGAAGCCATGTTGTGGCCAGAGATACGATGTAGAGCTGGTGGTCTGCCAAATATCAAAAACTCATTTGGGGATGAGGTTTTGGGGGGTCTCTGTAGAATGATATGCATGGGAAATCTTCTACAAACCAGTCCAGGAGCTAACCCAGACAGGAGTAATTGTTCAGTGATATCATACAGCTATCAGAGTCTGTCTCTTGCTCCTCCTATAAATGTCCTCTCACTGCTACCCAAGAGCTCTTTTCTCCCGTAACCTCCCTTCTGCCTTTTCTCTTTTCTGCCTGTTGTAATTGCACACACTGACTCATGCCCTTCCATTCTCTCATGCACAGAATGCAAAGCTTTTGAGGCCTCTTACATTATTATCTTATCCTCATATACCTTCGCTATTGAATACATTCTGCAAATTCAATTAGCCGGCGATTTATTCCCTCTGCCTAGTCATTAGTGTAGTTGAATAACTTGATGAACAAGAAACAACTTTCTTTAATGCTGTGTACAGAATAAAAAATTGTGGCCTTTTTTAAATGCTCCAGCTTACTGTGATGGAGGACCTAGGTGACAGAAGCCCAAGCCAATCAGAAGTCAGATACAAAAATACAATGAGAGTCAATGGGAAATTTTTAAGTATTTCTAAATAAAGAATACCAAGGAGCTTATCTAGAACAATGCAGTTGTTTGTGGCACAAAGCTGTTCCATTTATTTCAGAATATTGTTTTCTTCTCTAAATACTAGGTAAGCAATTTTCAAAATCATTTAGCTATTTCTGTGGCATCTACTTGTATAGTATTGCTATTCTTTTGGGAGGACTCCCTGAAGAATCTGGACTCCTACTTTGATTGTCCTGGCCTCAAAATCACTTCTCTTTCACTGATTTCAGAGTGTCTTATTTCTTTTCTTTTCATTTTTCCCTTCTGAATCAGCAAAGCAATTTGGTAACCTTGTCCTCCTTCCAGCTGTGAGTCCCTGGGAAATTTCTTCTGACCTTTGGGAACAATTTAGTCTGCGGCCCTAGGGAGAAGGTTACTCTCGTGTCATTTTCAGAGATTGCTCCAGACGTTTGAAACAACCAAGGCAGCTACACAACATGTTGGCCATCCGACCTAGAGAAAGTAGCATCCATGAGGAAATCAAGTACATTCTTACATGCAGTGTTATCTCCCCTTCCACTACCTATCCATAAAGTGTTATTCTAAACTATACATAGATATATGTGGATTATTTGAATGTTATGTCACTAAAACATACAGTGATTCAAGACAGTAAATAGCCTGCTGGCTGTAGAGTTAGAACAAGCAATCCCTTCTATTTAATGAACCATGTGGTTTTTACTCAATAATTCCCCAGTCGGGGCCTTGTTTCCTTTCTTAACTGAAGTAACGTGAACTGTATATTTCACCCAACTGGACTTTGAGCTAGGTCAGGATAAAGATTGTAGTTTACTGATTACTGATTTTTGTCCACACAGCACCTAGTACAATACAAATAGTTGAGAATAAATTAGTGCTTATTCAATAGAATCGACAGGGTTGTTGTGAGGCTGACTGGAAAAAATGTATGAGTGCAAATTATGAGTGATCATTACCATTGCCATTATTATTAACTGCTACGGTTGTGGAATTGACTTTCACTGTTAACCGAGAAGTAGCTAGAATACCTAAAAAAATTGAAATTCATGAAACGTTTCCAAAATAAGTGCCAATTTCAGTGCTTTGTTAGTTGGTTCTGGTTGGTGCAAAATGAATTGTTATTTCTGATGGTAAGCGTGTGACCAAAACTAATGGTCATGGTTAAGAACATCCATAAATTTTGTATAAGAGTACAGATGATCATGGCTGAGTCCAAAATCAAGGCCTTGTGCAAACTTTTCATTACTCAAAGAGAATCAGATGTGTGCCATCACTGAGGGTAAAAGAGCACATTGGAAAATAATATGAAAATTGAAGCAAGAAGAGATGAAGCATAGTCTTTGTTCTACCAACGTGCACTGTGTTACCTTGTGTGGAAGGCAGAATTCCAAGCTGGCTCTCAATATTTCCACTTCATGGTCTACACACCCTGTATAATCCTCTCCCTCCATATATGTGGGTGAGACATGTGTTTATAATGAGGTATCACTCCCATGACTAGGTCACGTCATATGGGAAAGCAGAAGGGGTTTTCATATGCAATAAATGGCCCCACAGTGCTGACATTAAGTTAATCAAAAAAGGGATAATTCTAAGAGGGCTTGACCTAGTCAGTTGAGTGCTCTAAAAGGAGGACTAGAAGTTAGAGATTCAAAGCAGCATAGATACTTTCCTGCTGGTCAGATGTAGCAAAGTGCCCAGTTCTGAAGAGGGCCACATGGCAGGGAATCATGGGCAGGTAAGGGCCTCTGTCCAACAATCACCAGCAACTGAACTCTGCCAACAACCAGCAATTGTGGAAGAGGATCATGAGTTTCAGAAATCGCAGCCCTGACTCAAGCCTGGTGGACTCTGAGCAGACAACCAGCTCACCTTCACCTAGACCCCTGACTGACAGAAGCCGGGAGATCATAATTATATGTGGTTGTAAGCTGCTAGATTTGTGATAATTTGTTATGTAGAAATAGAAAACTCATACACTTTATATAATTTGTCATCCTTGTAGCCTCGCTATTAAAAGAGACAAGAATACAACCTTTTCTAAGGTTTTGAAACATGTAAGAGCTAACCCAATGCAAAATATAATCATCATATGTATTTTACAAAATTTTGCTTGAATTCTATTTTTTTCCCTAGATCAACCTAACATACACTCAATTAAACTTTCCAGTGGCCTTCTCCTATTGGTTTCTAATCAGGGTTACTACATACATATGATTCATATCTTGGTTAATAGCTTCACCAGTTATCCAGTGCCCAAATCTAGAAACCTTGTGGTTATCCTCTTTTCCTTCCTCTCTTGATTCTCCATATAGGATCAATCGTCAGATCATCCAAGAAATTCCCTTCGCTGTGGCATCTCTTGTGCTTACCTACTATTTATCTGGACAACTGCTATGGCTTTCACACAAGACCACCACTTCCCATTTGGCCCATGTTTTTCATTGTCATATGCTATTTTTATAAAGAGAAAGCTGCTTTATTCACTCCCCTGTTGAAACATGCCTAAGGGATCCTCCACATGGCATTCTGTGTTCTTCATAATCTGCCTCCAGCCCTCCTGTCTCCTTTCCAGATATGTTTCCTATTTGCCAACCTTAACTTTCCATGAATGTGATGAATATGACCTTGAAAATAGGGTCTTTGTAGATATACATAATCAAGTTAAAAGGAGGTTATTAGCATTGGCCTTAATCCAATAGGACTGGTGTCCTTAAAAGAGGAAAATTTATATAGAGACACACAGAGGGAGGAGAAAGCCAGGTGGAGAAAGAGACACACACAAAGAAGACTTCTGTGTGAAGACAAAGGCAAGAATTGGAGTTACACTGCCACAAGCTGAGGGCCACATGTAGCTTCCAGAAGCTAGGAGAGCTGAGGAAGAGTTCTGTCGTAGATATTTTGGAGGAAGCTTGTCCCTGACAACACCTTACTTTTTTCTGTACTCCTTGCCTGCAGAACGATGATACAATAAATTTTTGCTGTGTGAAGCCACCAGTTTGTGATACTATGTTATGGGAGCTCTAGGAAATTAATACCATGGATATGCCCACCCCTTTCAATGATCCATGACTTTGAACAAACTGCTCCTGTTGCAGAAATTCTCTGAATATATTTCAGGATCTAGTAAGTAAATCACAGCATCAGAGGAACCTTCTAGGAGAGTCTCTGACCAGGTTTGTTCCCCTTTCCTGATTCCTTCAAAGCAAGTTTTCTGATGTCTGTTACAGGACTTCTTACTGAATTGTGCAGTCATGGTGTTTTTAGCAGTCCCCTGCAGTGCACTGAAAACTCTTAGCAAGCAGGAATTATGGCATTTCATTCTTCAACGTATGTTGAACAAAAAAAATAAATAAATACAAAGAAAAATAACACCTTTGGAAACCTCATATATCTAGTGAGAATTAACTTTGAAAACAAAATATTCTGTTTTTAAAGGGAATTTGTCCTTCAGACACCTTGTAAGGTAAGATTGTTATTCCCAGTTTAGAGATGATTAAACTGAGGCCCCATAAATGTTGGTTCCTTTTATCCCTGTTTCCCCCCAATGGATGAACAAGCCTGAGAGGCTAGAGGCTGGCTACCAAGGCTTGCCCAGACTTCAATATGCCATGTTAATTTGGGGAACTGAGTAATTTTTTTTATGATTATAAGGCTGATCAGCTGATGGAATCTATAATGGAAATTTTAAAAATAAAAATTATTTTAAAAGGCTAGGGGTGAAATATATGGTATGATCTTTGTAAGTCCAGCATTTATCACAATTTCATTGACATGATGAATAAATTATATATATAGTAGTATAATGATGTAATATCTCATAGTCTTCTGGCCTGTGGAAT
>PVKM010028064.1:0-18503 GCA_004027735.1 Carollia perspicillata
ATCATTATTTTTCTACAAAGGTAACCACTGTGGTGACTTCTAAATCCGATAAATTAGTTTTGTAAGAACTTTATATAAATTGAATCTTATAGTACATATTCTTCTGTATTTGGCTTCTTTCACTCTGCTTTGTAGTCATGCAATGCCTTCATGTTCTATAGAGTTCAAGTCTATTCATTATCTTTGCCTTATGATATTCCATTACATAAACCTATCACAAATTTACTTATGCATTCTATTATAGATGGGTATTTGGGCCATTTTCAGGTTTGGGCTATTATGAATAATGAGCTTTGAAAATGTCTTTTGATGACTCTGCTTGCATTTCTGTTGTGTATAGATCTAGATGTGGGATTACTGGGCCATGAGGTATGTGAATGTTAGCTTTAGAAGATCCTGCAATATAGTTTTGTGTAGTTATACTAAGTTATGCTTCCACCAGCAGTTTGAGAATGCGTTGCTCCCACTTCTTTGCTAATGTGTGGTGTTGTCTGCCTTTTCCAATTTTAGCCATTCTGGTTTTATTTTGTACTTCTTTGATGATTAGTTAGGTAAAGTACTTTTTATATGCTTTTTGGCTCTTTGGATATCTTTCATTGAAGTCTCTTGCCCATTTTTTTTTAAGGATGTCTACTGTTATTTGTAAGTCCTTTATATATTCTGATTACAAGTCTTTTGTTGAAAAAATATATATTGCAAATATTTCTCCCATTCTGTGAATTTTCACTTCAGTTCTGGTGTTTGGTAAACAATTGTTTTTAATTTGGTTTATTTTTCCTTTATGGTTATTGCTTTTGTCACTTGTTAAAGAAATTGTTGCCTGCTCTAATGTCATGAAAACATTCTTCTATGTTCTTTTTTAAAATTGATTTTTTTAGACAGAGAGAGGAAAAGGAACAGAGAGAGAGAGAGAGAAAAACATTTCATTCGTTGTTCCACTAATTTATGCATTCATTAGTTGATTCTTGTATGTGCCCTGACCAGGGATTGAACCCACAACCTTGGTGTATAGGGATGACACTCTCACCAGCTGAGCTACCCAACCAGGGCTCTCCTATGTTCTTTTAAAGGCTTTATTGTTTACCTTTTATATTTAGACCTACAATGCATCTGAATTGATATTTGTGTATCGTCTGACAAGGGTGAAGGTCTCTGTTTTGCCATTAAGATGACTGCAATATCCTTTACTGAAAACACCATTCCACTACTGCAGCACTCTGTTTTCATAAACCTGGTGACTGCATATATGTGGATGTTTCTGGACTTTTTATTTTGTTCCATTTGTCTATTTTCTTATCCTTGTGCCAATAGCTACACAGTCTAATTACTGTAGCTTTATGATAGGTCTTGATATCTGGTAGTGTAAAGTCTTGTAGATTTATTTATTTTTTGCCAGCTAGATCACTTTGGCATTCTTGATCCTTTGCATATAAATGTACCTTTAATTCAACAAATGTTTATTGTATACCTATTTATTATGTACTAGGCATAGTGATAGATGTTGGGAATGTAGCTGTCAATACGATAGCCTGGTCCTTTCCTTATAGTTGGGAAAGTCACTCACATGGAGTGAGATGACAGGAGGGCCCAGGCAGAGTCCTGAAGAACTCACAGCTTAAAGTCAGTTAGCGAAGAAGACTGAGAGACAGAGAGACCCCAAATGTAACAAAATCAAGAAAGAACAACATGAAAGAAGTCAAGGGAAGAAGGTATACCCAGAAAAATATGCTCAGTTATGTCAAGGCCACTACAAAGTCAAGCATGATAAAGCCTGACTAAACATCTGTTGGACTTAGCTCTTTGTGGCTACTGTGAACTTAATGATACAGTTTCTGTGGACAGGTTGGGTGTTATCTTTATTAGATTGTAAATTCTTAGATGGGAACAAAGTTCTCTGTTTAATTGGTGTCTAGTGAATGTTATTTCATGGTGATAATCAAATGATCTTCACACTGCTGAACATCATAAGGGCCAAGATGTTCTGTTTTATACCAACCCCCTTCATGTTTATTCTTGCAGCTGATGAAAAAGTAATTGCACCTCTAAATGGAGAATAATTTTATACCTACTCAAACCTTGGTTGTTTTAGGTAATCAAAAACTATATATATTTTTCTTTGCTTTATTTTTAAAAGATTTTCTTTTATTTATGTTAGAGAGAGGGGAAGGGGGGAGAGAGGGAAAGGAACATCAAGGTACATAGATCGGTTGCTTCTCACACGCCCCTAACCAGGGATCTGCCTGCAACCCAGGCATGTGCTGTGACCCAGAACCGAACCAGTGACCTTTTGGTTTGTGGAACAACGCCCAACCCACTGGGCCACACCAGTCAGGGCTTGTATTTCTTTAAAAATTAAAAGCAAGCAAACAAACAAACATTTATTGATTTTTGAGAGGGATGGAGAGAGAGGGGGAGAGAGAGATGTGAGACCAAGACATCAATCTGTTGCCTCTTGTAAGTGCCCCAAACAAGGATCAAACCCACAACCCAGGTATGTGCTCTGATTAGGAATTGAACTCACAATGCTCTGGGTGCATGGCATGACGCTCCAGTGAACCAAGCCACACTAGCCAGCGCTTAAAAACTACATTTCATCCAGTTATTCACTTAGTCATTAAGCAAGCATGTATGAAGCAACCATGAGCTACCCAGGACTTACAAGCATTGTGCCAGAGATATAAGTAGAGAAGGAAAGGAAGGAAACCTAGAAAGATGTATCTGACCCATGTATATTTCAGTGAGCTAACTCTATAATCTGTTTTTATATTTTTCCATAACTATTCAAAGGGGGGTATATGCTTAAGCTCTGCAGCCTAAAGACAAAATTTCAGAAAGTGCTTCCTTTCTGATTAAATAAAAAACAGGATTGTATTAGAGAAGTTCTTGGTTCTTTTGTGTATGTGTGTGTGGGGGGGCAGCTCATATAATTTATTGTTTGCTTAGTCTTTATACTTGGCATTTATGTTTGAGTAATTTTTGTTTTAGATCTGAGCGCTCATTTTAGGGGAGGAAGAGTAGAAATCAGTTTATTTTCAAATACAATAAAATTACAGTAAGTGTGGGCAGTGCTAATCTTTTATTGTCATTCAACAAGGGTTAGGAGTCAATTTATTTTTCTCCATTGTACAAAGTATTAATAGAGCTGTGCTTAGGGTCAAATGGATTAATAAATGCCCAAGTAAACTCATTTGTGACTGAAAACTACTTTGACCTGAACTCCAGGGTTAATATCACTTTTAATATGAAGATATTTTTCATTCTATAATATTAAAAATGTTTATTTTACATATAGTCAGGTTTTAAGTATTTATCTTTGCCCATTAGTCCCCTTCCTTTTCTTACTCCTCCTCACCCCAATCTCTTTTGCCGGGTCTGGTTCCTACTGCTGGCTATCCAGTCATTACCATTCTAATACCATTTAAGGTAGCTCTGCTGGGTTTATTTATTTTGAGCCCAACAGTACAGTTTCTCTTTTAACCTAGCTTTTTAAATCAACTTGATAAACCATTTCACTTTTCCTCTTTTTTATTTCAACTACTCGTGATTTGGATTGGTTAGGAAGATATGATGTAAACCAGGTACAACCTCTTCCCCTTGGAATCAGTATTCGCGAGGCTTCCTCCTTTGCTGGCTGAACGTGCTTAAGTCAGGCAGAGTACCTTGTGAAGGACTTCAGCCCCCACAGTTCCCTGTGTGCGCATGCCCTCTCGCCTTACAGTTGTCAAAGTGCTTTTGCCAGAGCGGTCACATAATCAACCTGAAAGAAGAAAATAAATACTGTACACTTTAAATTTTATCGATCCTTAAAAACTGGACACTCAAAGGTAACTGCTACTAAGAATTTGTTACTTGAGATTGGGTGATTGCATGTAAAGGAAGATCTATTGTGTGTGTGGTGGGGGAGGGGAAGGAGATATCTATTTCTCTGACTTTGCTATAAATAAGAAAAAAGAAAAAAGAAAACAAACAAACAACAAAACCCCCAACCCAAACAAACAAACTATACGAACAGTCACTGAAAGACGGTGCATATTAACTTTATAAATATTATCTTAATCTATTGCTTATCTTTTGTTTAAAGGGTCTTATTTATTAAAGATGGGTCTTGACCTTGACAGAGTGAATTTATGCAGAAAGTGAAATTTAGATCTTTAAGGAGTGCTGAGAAAAGAAATGGATATTCATGGTATGATAAAATTTTTAAAATTCAATAAATATATTAATATTAATTACAGCCTTTATAATGAATTCTGAGCCCAGCTTACTTTTTGGCTTTTTGCTATAGTACAGCATTATTTTTTTTCCACCAGGAGTGTGTAGTTTACACTGAAGGCATTAACAAAAAGCATTTATACAAGCATAGGGAAAGGTGAACAATATTGAAATTAGAATCGAATGCATAGTTCAGCCATGATGATATGGCTATTGTAAAGCTAATTCTAGCCCCCTGGAAGCATTTGAAATCTCAGATTATAATGGTTACTGCAGCACTGCTTAAACCAAGTATGAAAATGCCTTTCTATCACCATTTCCTTTGGCAGCAATAGAACTTTGTGTTGTGAATCCCAGCTTCACTTGCATCTTTGTGTCATATTTTTCAATACTGACCAAAGCATTGTTTTAGACCAAGAGAACTGAGGAACATAAAATCTTAAGTAGATTTTATTGGAAGTAGCAGGCAATTCATGATGTATGTCATATTGGGTTGGTTTTTTTGGGGGGAGGAGATAGGGAAGAAAGGAGTAGAAAAGAGAGTAAGGTAGCTGTGAAGCATTTCTTTGAGTCCACTATCTTGTCTATGTATGAAACTTTAAAATGAAAGATTAACCATTTTTTCTTTTTATATTACAGTTGATGTACAGTATATTAGTTTCAACTGTATGACCCCATGATTAGACATAATCATTTAAAAGATAACCTTTAATAAAATAGAACTACTTTTATTCCTATTTCTCAGTCTGACATAATTTGGCTTAATAGTTAACAGCGCTAGCACGACCGTCTTTCAGTACATTTATTTTACAACAGTTGTTTTTATGAGGATGTCCAAAGACAGACCTTCTGAGGGTATTTGAATGCCCTTTCACAGGTGTCCTGAGAAAGATGCTTATCTGTATGTGAGTTAGGTAACTGCATTAAATATATTAATAAGTTTGTTGCAATTATACTGAATCATCATCTAAAAGTATATATTTGGTCATATGCTTCTTTAACATTTCAAAATATTTGTTTTCAGGGGGAGTCTCAGCGCTGTAATATTAGTATGTTTAATACAAGTAACATGTTCTAAAGGACACTGATAACTGTGTGTATGGAACTCTGGTATTGAGTGATTACTATTTTCATCTCTGAATGAGAAAACAGGCAGTAGGCAGAGGTGAATATAGCCCTTCTATGCGAAATGGAAAATACCATACACTCCTTATATGGCTAAATGAAGCAGTGATGGCAATGTACTATAATTACAATGTATGAGAATTTGGGACTTTGTACTCTGCTATTTTTAACACTTTTGCTAGCATATGGTAATTCAGGGCCTTCAAACCATGATCTTTCACTGCTAATACTAGTGATAAGTGAGCATTCTAAATTTGCCTAAGTCTTGTGACCAAGGCAGCAGCAGGAGGATTTAAAAATGAAAATCTGACAACTCCAGAATTATCTTGACTTTCTACTTAAATCTCAAAAGGATTTTTTACTTTTTTCCCCTATATTTCTAAAGAAGGTTTTTAAAAAAGCCCCGCCCCATCTCAAACTCAGTGTCTGTCAGTCCCTCTCCCTCTCTCTTCCTCCTCCTCTTCCTCTCTGACCTCAAATCCAGCCAGAACATTTCTCCACTCTGAAGAGAAATTCTCAGGCTCCTGTTGAGACCTGAACCCCTGAGATGCCAAAAATCTCTTGTGTGGCAGAACTGGAGACAGGAAAACGCCAATCCTTAGAGAGTAACAGGCAGCAAGCACTTCCAAACGTTTCAGTAGATTTTTACCTCTTTAAAAACAGTGTTTTTTTTTCATGTCTCCTAACAAAATGGAGTAGCTACAGCTACTGGAGGCCAGAGAATGATTGTGCAGCTGAGTCCTTCTCCTAACAAATGCCAAGAATTTCCTCCCTCGTGGTTCGCTGCTGCTAAATGAAACAATTATCAACGCTAGAAGGCAGTTTGCTAATCAAGAGGGATAAGACTGCTGTTTCTTTAAAATGCCAGAACTGAGCAGGGGAAAGAAAGGGTCGTGTGCGGTGTCTTTTTAACCTTGCTGAAGGACGCAGTATTTATTGACGTATGCAAATAACGAGGGGAGGGTGGTGCTTGGGAAAAAACAGGAACCAGAATCAGTTTCTCATTGCAGGGTGAACGCTCTTAGTTCCGGTGAAGGGAAAAGAGACGTGGCGAAATTGCCGTCTTTCTATCTTATAAGCACATCTCTCACTAATACAGGAAAGGAACCAAGACATCAGAAAGGGTGAAGACGCTCTCCCAGTATTTTTAGAGACCTTGCGCGAGCCCTCCCACCCCAGCCCGACTTGTTCTTCTAAATGGGAGATTATGGATTTGCATTGCAATTGGCTAGTAGCGGAGGCACTGGATTTTCGCAAGTAAAACACCCACCCGCTTCAGCGAGGGGCATTAACGATCACATTGACAATAACGCGTCTCTCTTTTTTCCCGTTTCAGCTGCGCAAACCATGCAGGATGATTTACTGATGGACAAAAGCAAAACCCAGCCCCAGCAGCAGCAGCAGCGGCAGCAGCAGCCCCAGTCCGAACCCAGCGCAGCCGAAACCCCGTCCACGCCCCTCTCCTCAGAGACCCCCAAGCCGGAGGACAGCAGCGCAGTGCCGGCCCTTAGCCCTGCCGCTGCCCCGCCGGCCCCCAACGGCCCTGACAAGATGCAGATGGAATCGCCGCTCCTGCCGGGCTTGAGTTTCCACCAGCCCCCTCAGCAGCAGCCACCACCGCAGGATCCCGGGGCACCGGGCGCGTCGCTGTCGCCGTCCTTTGGCAGCACCTGGTCCACGGGCACCACGAATGCCGTGGAGGACAGCTTCTTCCAGGGGATCACCCCAGTCAATGGGACCATGCTCTTCCAGAACTTCCCGCACCACGTCAACCCAGTCTTCGGAGGCACCTTCTCCCCGCAGATTGGCCTGGCGCAGACCCAGCACCACCAGCAGCCGCCTCCGCCTGCACCACAGCCTGCACAGCCCGCGCAGCCCCCGCAGGCGCAGCCTCCGCAGCAGCGTCGCTCGCCAGCCAGCCCCAGCCAGGCGCCCTATGCGCAGAGGAGCGCCCCCGCGGCTTACGGCCACCAGCCCATCATGACCAGCAAGCCGTCCTCGTCCTCGGCTGCAGCAGCAGCCGCGGCTGCTGCTGCTGCCTCATCCGCCTCCTCCAGCTGGAACACGCACCAGAGCGTGAATGCCGCCTGGAGTGCCCCTTCCAACCCCTGGGGCGGCCTGCAGGCGGGCCGGGACCCTCGCCGGGCAGTCGGCGTGGGCGTGGGCGTGGGCGTCGGGGTGCCTTCACCGCTCAACCCTATTTCGCCACTCAAAAAGCCCTTCTCCAGCAATGTGATCGCGCCGCCCAAGTTCCCTCGCGCAGCCCCGCTCACCTCCAAGTCCTGGATGGAGGATAACGCATTCCGGACCGATAATGGTAACAATCTGTTGCCATTTCAGGTAATGCTCCAAAGCATCTGCACACGCCTTCCTCCTACCCTGCTTCCTTTGCCCCTTCTTCCCAGCCTTTTAATCGTCTACTGATTATTTTGTTATTCAAAAAGGACGATGTCCAGTACCCCTGCCCCCTTCCAAAGCCTCCAGTTTACTGGGGCTATTCCACTCGCGTGCACCGTGGTGGGTGAAGATTGTGACTGCTCAAAGATGCGTGTTTATGCGCCCTGACGAGGTAGAAAAGGGCCTTTTCTCTTTTGCTTTGTCCTTTACCATGCTTGTGTTTCTTATTTTTTTACCTTCTTTGACAAGGAAAACTACAAGGTGTGTCAAGGTGCCTGCATCGTCCCAGGATGAGTAGAATGAGATTCCTGTCATTTTTAAGTAGCTACACATTTCAGGTTATGCAATTCTGGGCTCAGGGTGCCTGCAGGAAACCATCCACTCTTACACCACTCTGGTCCTGCTCTTCAAGAGGTTAACAGCCCCTGAGTGGTGTTATTTCAGACAGTTGCATATGCTCAATTAAACTAATGTGAACACAAGTGTTTATGTCTTGCTAAGGTTCTGGCATCATTAATAGCAATCAGCATATTGCACCTGCCGGGAAAATTATGAGTGAGATTCCGATAGCTGCTGGAACTCTATCCGGGAATGAGATGGAAGAGTGGAAATTCTAGGGGTAACTCTTCCTATGTTATCTAGAAGAAAGATTTAGAAAATTTTTTTCCAGAAGAAAGAGACAATAGGACGCGACCTTCAGAGCCATATTGCAATGGAGTCTATTTGTTAGCTAGCACTGAAATATTTAAAGCTGCAGTGTCCTTCAGTTGGGTTATTTAAGAAGACAATGCAGATCAATTACACCATTTGAAACTGGGCAAAGTGAAAGTCTTGCAACTTTAATGAAAAATGAGCTTTGCGTTTTGGTGTTAAATGCCAACGAAAAACCCAGGAAGTGCTCCAGACAAAAAGGTTGAATGGAGTGTCCTTATTCTGTTCTTGCTTTCTGAACCACCACATCAGTTGTCAGTGTCCTGACATCTTGAGGTGGAAAGGGTTGGTGAGGGTGACTGTTCACTGGGGGCTTCTTTTTCTCAGGCAAACATTTATCCTTCACTTATAAACTGATTTGGCCATAAGCTTCTAGGTTCAGTTAAAAAAGAAAAGAGAGGAGAACTTCGATGAGACCCAATCTGAGTGGTCAAGGAAATGAAACAAACCCTTTGAGCATTGCTGAAAAAATGGCAGAATCATCATTTGACAAAGGTAGTTTAAACCATCAGGCACAGTTGGAGCCTTCATTTTATTGCTGTTTACGTGCCAGATGTGATGTTTGGGTGGTTCCCATTCCTGAAGGAGGAGATAAGGTTATTGAGAAGCACATGATTCTCTAGGCTAGAGCAGGGATTTTTAACCTTGACGGTTCATGGGTGTCCATGAAACCCATAAATTGTATGTATGAAAGTTTTTAATGAGAGGATTTTAAGTTTACACAGGCTCTTTCAGGAATGGAAGATTTTCATAGTAAGGTTTATTTTCGCCATTCTGAAGTTTGTGAATTTTTTTTTAAAAATGAAGAGACACTGGAAGATGAGATCAGTTTGGTAGAGAAAGGAGGAATTTCTCTATGCACTCATTTTTTGGAGGAGGGAGATCAGACAGGGAGGCTGGATTTGAGAGCTCCTCTTTTTCTAAAAGCTGTCTGCTTTTTCATTATATTCTTTTTAAAATAGGCCCTCTTTTTATTTTGATGCTCCCAACCCAAGTCAAGTCTTAGAGGATAACCTCAAATCTCATAGGGAGGTTTAGGAGTTGAGAGCTGATGATGTAGACATCAGTTATCTTTTTATAGGAGTTGAATTTGAATACAACTGGCTTTTGATTAATTATCTCTGAAAATAGGGTTTGAGGAGAGATTAAATCCATAAAAGTTACCGCCAAACAGATATTGACAAATAGAGTGTTGTTTCTTAGCAGGCCATTTACCAGCAATGCTAATGAGAGCCAGACGGATGGAATTGAATTTGGTCTCTTGTCTTTTCATTCCCATAGTACCATGGAATAGCAAAGGTGGCCAAAAGATTTGTAGAAGAGATTTGATTTAAAATTCATCTTTATGTATTTGACCACAGAAAGAATTACATGGACTTTATGTCTCACTTTGCTTTCTTAAAATGGAGCTTCTGGGTTTTAAACCAATATTAGAACCGGAGTAGGAGTAACTTGGATGTATTTTGGCTTAGAATATTATCAGATTTTATTTGTGTTGGTAAGTATATCAAGTATGTTTGAAAAACAGACCACCTTGAGTCTTGTGTAGAGACTTACACACATTTGTATATTTGTTTAAATCATTTTTCTACAAAAATGAGAAAATATCTTAAGTAGTCCTGATGACTTTTTAAAAAATGGTTTACGTTGACAAATAAGATTTTTCTTTAGATTGAAGGGTTTATTTCAAAGAATACCAAATTTACTTTTTTATTTTACAGACTCTTTGAGCTAAAAGGGGCTTTCAACAGTGATCTCCTATAATGTATCTTAATATTTTTAAAAAATTCATGCTGCCCCTACCGCTCACTTCCCAATGCTGCTTCACTTCCTTTTGCCAAACACAAAAGATTTTTTTTGGAGCTTTTACTTCTGTGGTTTATATTGTAAAAGCAGTAACTGTATTCAAATGTGGTTTTTCAAACTACACATGCTTCCTTACTGGCTTCTCTTAATTCTAACAAAGTAGCAAAGTTGATTGGTTCCCTGGGTTGTGGTGGCTGTTTCCTTAGGGATTACCTGTATCTAAAAGTCCCTCCCTTCCTTCCCTCATTCCTTCTACTTTTTTATTGAATTTATAGGGGTAACATTGGTTAATAAATTATATAGGTTTCAGGTGTACAGCTCTATAATATATCATCTGTATATTGTATTGTCTGTTCATCACCTCAAGTCAAGCCATTTCATTTCTATAAATAAGGAAACCGAGATCCTGAGAGGTGGAATGACATAGCTCAAGTCCTGGAGCTTTGGCTAATTTTGTTGATGTATCTTCTTAACTTCCCTGTTGCAGTAGTGCTGTTCTGTACAATTCACTTTAAGTCAGGTTCTTTTTTGATTCCATTTAAAGAGACTTAGTTATGGAACTTTCTAGTGAGGTTCTCTTCCTGGCTGATACCTCTTAGTGATGATGATGTACCTCCCACCAACAGAGCTCAGGAACACTGAGGCACTCCACTGAGGGAATAGTACAGTGCGTCATTCCACATTTATATAAGACAGAGAAACTCAGGCTTGTAAAAGAACTAGAGCAGAGATGCTTTCTGTATGTAATCAGGTGGGTTAAGTATCAGTGTTATCCAGAGAAGTTTAGAAGGGATTTTTAAGAGCACCTATTCCACCAGTCTGCTCATTTTCCAGAGGAAATGAAGCCCCAGTGTGGGAAATTACTTGCCCAAGTTCAGGTGAATAGTTGCTGTCAGAAGCAGACTTCAGAAGGCAGATTGCCTAGGCTTCGTAATCTTGAGCAAATTATGTATAATTGTTGACCTTCAGTTTTGTTATCTGTGAAGTGGGAATAATAATTCCTTGCTTCATATATATTCAAATGAAAAACCTGCATATACAGGGCTTAGCACAGCACTTGGCCAGTAATAAAGTACCATAGAAATGTTGGGTTGTGATTATTATTGTAGTGGTGACTCGGGGCTCTGCTGGATCCTGTCACAGTATGGATTACCATTTTTTTTCCTACAGTGCAGTCTGAATAACCCCAAATTTCTGTCATGTCATTTAGTCTTTTTTTTTTCCTGTCTGAAGGTGTATCCTCTGGTTACTATAACAATGTGGTAAGACACCGTTTACATATGGGCCAGGCCTCGGCCTGTGCTAAGCACTTGACATACAGTTTTTCATTGGAACTTCTTTGAGGTAGAGGACTATTATTCTCATTACACTTGCAGCTCATAACTGGCAGAGTTGGGATTGGAACCTAGGCAGTCTGCCTCCAAAGCCAGGGGAGGCATATAATATCTTGGTTATGATACCAAGACTTCAGTTAACTGTGCATTGTAGAAGCAGGAGACGCAGCTGAAACTGTACTTGACCTTACGATATACCCTAGCAGTTGTGTCATAAAAAATTTTGTATTTATAGAAATGGAGGCAGAAAAATATAGTGCCCTCACATGTACCACTACTTGGATTCAACAGTAGCCAGTATTTTCCTCTATTTACTTATTTAGTTAATTCATATATTTTTTAATACTTTTGGGAAAAAATTTCAAATTATATTCTACTCTCTGTTTGCATCTCTGCCTTTATCTCTTCCCTTTTCCCACACCCCAAATAGAAAGTAACTATATAGATTTTATATTTTCTGGCATAAGTGAAGTTAAGTGTAATTTAGTGTTAATTTTGTTGGGATTGTTTAAAACAGGAAGAAATTCTTTATATGATGAATTCATGGGATTATAAATTATTTTAAAATAAATTGCTTATTTATAATAAATTTTGTGGAAATATTAATATTTTTCAATTTGTCCATGTTCCCTTTTGAAAAATATCTTTTCTGGAGGTAATAGAAATTATCTAGCTTATGCTTGATTTGAATAAGGATTGTATGACCCTTGATTTGAATAAGGATTGTATGACCTAGATATAAAACTAGAGGCTGTTCTGTAGTTGGTTTCTTAACTACTGCTTTAATGCAAAGCCACTAAAGTCCACCCAACCCTACAGACTGTTTCAGAACATATTATTGCATGTTTAATATGAATGCCAGCAAAGCCACGTTATCTTTATTCTGTTGGGGGGAAAAAAGTTGGTTTGGAAATATTAGAAAGTTTTTCACATATGCTACTGAAAACATTAATAATATAAACTGTATACTTCAAAATTACATGTTGAAAATTAGTTAACTTTAAACTTTTTATGACCTTGCAGTAATTTGACATGAAAGTGCTCTCTCAGAAATGTAATGTTTTTAGATATTTTCTAAGACAATTTTCTACTTAAATAGCTTTCTCCACTGGTCCACCCATTTTTTCTGTCTTTCAAGGTGTAATACTTGTCCATTTGGAACTTGTCCTGCTCAGGTGGGTTTTTTTGGTAGTGTTTTGATCTGCTAGTATCAGAAAGATAAGTATAGCCACAGCTTTGTTTGCCACAGTATGGTCAGTTTGACCAAGCCGTATGCATTTTACAGAGGAAGGAGATGGAGTGAACATAGAGTAGTGGACAGCGCATGAGGCTTGGAGTGAGGAAGACACTGGTTGAAGTCTCAGCTCTGTCGCTGGTGATTGGGATCAAGTCATTTACCCAGTGGTCCTTTTTCCCAGTCTGTAAAAATGGAAAGAGAGCTTATCTGCTAGGTTTGCTTTATGAGAGAATGTGTACAAAGTGTTCAGAAAAATTAGCTACTGTTATGGCTCTTACGTGTTTGCTTAACTACTGGTAATTACAATTGTCCCTCCATATCCATGGGGGATTGGTTCCAAGACTCCCCGTGGATACCAAAATCTGAAGATTCTCAAGTCCTTTAATGTAAAATGGTAGAACAAAGCATACAGTTAGCCCTCCACATCCACTGATTCCAAAATGCAGATAGAAAATACCATATTCAATCCTCGGTTGAATCTGCAGATACAAAACCTGTGGATACAGGGGGCCAACTGTATAGTCACTTAGCGTTTAAGAGGAAATGTTGTTGGTAATAGTCTGGGGTTAAACACTAGTTCATGACATCTGGAAGTGGAGAGGTGCTAGAGAGATGTGTCCAGCAGGGATGGAAGAGCAATGAAAGGCTCTTCGTGTGTTATGGTGACTGTCCTCCTAGAAAGCCATTCTGACACTCTGAGGGTCAACTGGGAGTATGGGCTTATGTCATAAGGATGGTGGGCATATGTACAATATTACAGAAATATGTAATATTTCTATTAGTGGCGGGAGAAATGCTTCAACTCTTAATTTCCTGAATGCTACAAGTATTGATTTTGGTAGTTGTGAATCTACAATGTCTGTAATTTGAAGCTGCTTATTAGCACTTCCCTGAGGACCATGCCTGGCTGGCTGTAGGGGCCAGTATGGTTGTCAGAGGTAGAAGTCAGTATAGGGCTCCAAGGGAGGATCTTTAGAGCTGAGGAGTATAGCCACAGCTTCAAAGGGGCTTTCCCTGGGAGATTGCAGTAGCCAGCCTCACAGGGAACTTTCCACAGCTCGTCCTTTTATCTTCTAGATGGCTTGTTCTTGGGGTTCTGCTTCAGTACTCTTACATTTAGTTTTCATGTCCTTTAGTATTCTTTGCAGATGCTGAGCATGCAAACTTCTTAATGTGAAATTATTCTGATATTTGGATTTTGACGTAGGATAGGAAAGTACTATTGAATTAAAATAATACAATAAATTAGCATCTTAGAATCAAGCCTACTTTCCAGAATCCCTGTTACATAATTCTCAGAAATAATAAATATATGATATAAATTCTTGTTGGCAGACTTTAGAGCAGAGAATTAGAAGTGGGGACCAAATAGCTTTTATATCATTTGAGGTGATCATAGAATTTATGTACACTCAGAAGGAAACATCGTGTACTGATTTTGTATGCATAAGACTTTTGTGTGGCCAAATGTCTCCATTCCTCAAGCATTCAAACTTATTTCAAAGTCAAGATCAAGTACAAGAGAAAAAAAGTAACTGCCTATCTTAGTAATGGACTGCAACTAAATTAAATGGCCAGTGCTACCAAATCAGTATATAGAAGTTCCTGAGCACCTGACACTTAGTAGGTGCTCACTCAATGCATGAATAAATATTTAAACACAAGTTGCTGTAGCTTTGTCTTTTCTACAATATACTATATTTAACATTTTTGAGACAGATTCTTCATTATAGTGTTTCTCTACAAGATGTATATAGAATATGGAAACATGAATATACATAACATCATAGAGAACATCTTCAGTTCGTGAAATTAGGAAATATTATCTGTGTTTCCAAGCTTTATGGACATCCCATAGTTTCTAGGCTGTGACTCTGCATTTATAGGTTTGGTATGCCTAGAAGTAAGCAGGGTTCTTGCTTTGACATGAAAGGTTTTGGCAGCCAATAGATGGGAACACTAGCTTACAAACTATGAGTTAAATTTTTCTTTACCTTTAATTGGCTCATTTTTGTGGAGTTAATTTACACTGTAATGATGATTTGTTTTGTTCCTCACTTCCTAAATCAAGGTATTAATATTAGAACTGATCAGAAGGAGGGTCAGAATAATTCTGACAATAGCACTTAAAATTATTAAAGAAAGAATTCTTTGGTCTAAGAGGTTGACAGAGGGTAGGTTATATAGTAGGTCCACTCAGCCAGTCATTCATTAGAGGAATGTGAGATTGGAAAGCAGAGATGTAAAGGGCAAAGGACTGTATATCTTAAATATATGTTATGGTTTGGGGACTGATTAAGGATTAAAGTACTTCAGAGGAAACATTTTAGTGATATGACAATCTAACCCCCTACTCAAAGTCAAGGAGACCTAGTTCTTAGGTTTCAGATAAGCAGTAGGTAAAAAGGACGAGAAGTAAATGTACCCAGAAGCACCTCCCTTTTGCAGCCTGCCGTGGAAAATTTCCTTTCCTCTTTTGGACTAGAGAAATATAACCTACATATGCAGGGGATTAAAAATAGTGAAGGCCAATAAAGTTTATGAGATACTGAGGAAAGGCTGAGAGACAGTTTTTGGATCATGAATCTGTGTTTTTCATGTTTGCACTTGATACTATGGGTAGACTATTCACCTCTTTGCCACATTGTTGTTCAAAGCCCTTGTAATTAGTAGTAGAATCCCAAGTTCAGATAAATAGTTAAGGATAGCATATGCAGTTTTTTTTGTTAACCACATACCTATTACAGAATTTCCTTATCACAGGGGTAGGATTTACATTGTCAAGTGTCTTTTGGCACCTTCACTTACAGTCATAATCCATGTAGTTCACCTTTTGGTGTTATATTATTTTTGATGCCTTTTTCCAAATAGATAGAGCTAACAAATACAACAGACCCTGAATGGCAAGCACTAGCCTTACCCTCTACACAAAATCACGTAATTTTTTTTTTTAATATTGGGAGTGGGGGGAGAGAGAGAGGAAGAGAAAGAAAAAAACATCAATTTCTTGTGTGGCTTATTTACCCATTCATTGGTTGATTCTTGTATGTGCTGTAACTAGGGATCCAACCCACAACCTTGGCTTATGGGGACAATGCTCTAACCAACTGAGCTACCTGGCCATGGCCACATAAATTATTTTATTTTTTAAATTTATTTTAAAATTGATTTTAGATAGAGAAGAATGGGGAGAGAGAGAGAAAAAGACAGCAATGTGAGAGAGAAACATCTATTGGTTGCCTCCCATATGCCCCCCAGCCAAGGATCGAAGCTGCAACCTAGGTATGAGCCCTAACTGGGAATTGAACCTGCAGCCTTTTAGTGCATGGGATGATGCTCCAACCAATTGAGTCACCCTACCAGGACAATTATTTTATTTAATGCTGGCACATTTTTGTGAATTAGGGATTATCATCCTAATTCAGACTCAGGAAAATACTACTTGGCTAATAAGGTGACAGAGTTAAAATGGAAATGTAGGTCATTTGACTCGATGTCCAGTCCTTGTATTCTTCTACATCTGCTTGCATCTTATCTTGTCACTCACCATCTTTCAATATGCCTTTGATGTTGCATTCTTTCCCCAGATCTCTGATTCCTCTCATTCCACATTTTTTAAAGATTGCATTTATTTTATTTTTAGATAGAGGGGAAGGAATGAAGGGAGAAAGTGAGAAAGAAACATCGATCAGTTGCCTCTCACACACGTCCCAACCAGGGGCCAGGCCTGCAACCCAAGCATGTGCGCTGACCGGGAATCGAACTGGTGACCTTTTTTGCTTTGTGGGATGATGCTCAACCAAGTGAGCCACGCTGATTAGGGCTCTACATTTTCTTTACAGCACTTATCACTCTCTGAAATGAGCTGGTTTATTATGTTTTGTTTCTCCACAAGAATGTAGACCCCACATGGGCAAGGATCTTTTCACTGCAGTGTTCCCAGGGGGTGTGACAGTACCTGGGATATTTTAGGCACATGGTAAATATTTGTTGAGTGTGTTAATGATTTACATTCACAGATGATTGGTTAGGCATTTACAGGTCATTTACATGTTGATAGCAATGTAAGAATAATTTCTTTTAGAAACATTTAACTGGCCTCTACCAGAGGCCAGGTACTAGGGATTAAAGCTGAGCCACAGAGTGTTCCCTGTCCACAGAGTGTTCCCTGACAGAGTGTTCCTGTCCACAGAGTGTTCCCTGACAAACATGAATTAAAATATAGGATGATAAGGTTTATAACAGTGTGTGATACAACAAAGAGAGTGTGTGCTTGAATCAGAGACAGGAATGATTAAGTGTGTGTGTGTGTATGGTTGGAAAGTTTCCAGGAAAGTCTTCACAGTTTAAATATTTTCAAAGTTTTTCTGATTTTGAAAGTAATGCATGTTCACTACTTAAAAGTTGAGGGGGGAAAATTTCCCGTAGTTTTATTATCTAGAGATAAGTATTCTTAATGTTTTGGTGTGTTTTCTGCCAGTTATCTCTTGTGTGTGTGTGTGTGTATAATGTATTTTATATGGTCAAGATGACTGTAACAAATATATGACTCTAACTATTTAGAGCCATATATTTTAGCTTTTCAAATCATTAAATTTATAAACATTTTTTATTGCATAATATTTCCATCACAGGGATACGTTCTAATTTAACAAACTATTCCTATAGTTGGAGGCTTTAGGTTGTTTTCAGTTTTTAACTATTAAACACAAAGATGTTTAGCTATTAAACATACAGATGTTTAACTATTAAACACCATTGGGCTTTTTAAAGCTTTATTTAGAGCTGAATAGGCAGGCCAGGGGCAGGGGTAGGGGTTGCAGCAAAGATTCGTTTTAAGCAGAGGAAGCAGCAGGTGCACAGGTAAGAAACGACATGGTGTGCTGAGGGAGCAGAAGTGTAAGGGTGGAGGTGAGCCAAGTGATAGGTGAGGCTGGAGAGGTAGGTAGGGACCAGATCACAAAGGACATTCCAGCATTCTGTGCCTTCAACTTTGTCTAGTAGAGATGTTGAAGGATTTTTAAGCTGAAAAAGGGTAGCCATTAGAAGTTGGTGAGTGAAATGATCCTATCTTAATTTCAGAAAGATTCTGGAATATGGATTGTCAGGAACCAAACAGACAAGGACACCAGTGAACATGTAGAGACCTAAAGTGATTGGAAGGAAGGGAAAGAATAGAGAAATAAATTAGGAGGCCAACTGGAAGGATTGGTGATTGCTTGTATGCAGGGAGTAAAGGAGAGGAAGAGTTTAGAATGACTCCCAGCTTTTGGTTTAGGCAGCTGCGATAACGAGCTAGAGGGGTAAATGCTTAATAGTGGCAGATTAGAGTTTTCATGACTCATAAGCCAGGTGGGTTTAGGAACTTCACAGGGGAGAGCTATGTGTTGGGAGTATTATTTGAGCAAGTGACTTGACATCTCTTATCCACCCCTGCTTTTGTGTGACTTTTAATGCGTAGGAAGGAAAACCTTATTAAGATAGATTACTTTGTGGACTACTTATTAGAACACTAAATCTGAGAGAAGAAATAACTACCATTCTAAGTCAAGAGCTTTTTCTTATTCTAGCCTGATTTTTTTTTCATCGTACCCTGAGAATTAGAGTATATGTTAGCTGATTAGTCATCTCATTTGTGGGTTACAGCCTGGCATAGCAAAGAACTATAAGAACTTGCTAAC